>OZ005743.1:209825855-210134137 GCA_963930735.1 Dioctria linearis | reverse complement strand
GTCTAGTGGGGCGTTGTCTGATGAAACTCCTTCCACAATCGCCCTTCGGAATTAAATTGTTTTCCACTTTTGAGATACCGTGGGAAAATATGCCTTCTTTTGTATAAAGTAAGTTGGAAAAGCAAGAACACATCGGATCTGCCATCAATGACTTTATTCATTTAATTGTAAGCGATTTACGGCGCATATAATTTTACATACCAACATCTCTATTTCGGCACGTGACGGAGGCAATATATTTAAAGTATCCTCATACTTTTTCTGCAAAAGACGAAAGCGGAAATTTTCGAAATAATGAAATATACTTGATTACCAAAATGATGAATCATAATAATTATTTGAATAGGTCTCACAAATCAGTTTTACGACCTGATATTCCGCTAAAAAAGAGAAGAACATCAAATTACAAGTATACATTATGTAAAATTCCATCGCAGCATATGTAATTTTACATATTGATTATGTAATATTACATATTAATATTTATGCTACTTTCCATAAAGTATGTAATATTACATACTGATTTGTATGCACATTCCATACATTTGTAAAATTAAATTCGCGATGGAATTGTATTCAGTACAGTTCTGTAATGTACATATTAATTTGGAAAATTACCACAATAAAAGTTGGCCACACTGTTGCCTACCATAATGATGGAATTTTCAACAAATATTTTTTACGGTATAGAGAGTTGTCAACTGTTTTCAACCATAGTAAGTTTTTTCGAATATACACTTGGTGTATTGCTGTTCAGTGTTAGAGTAGTAATCAACTAGGTTAATTTAATTTCTTTGTTCACGTTTGGTTAGTTGTGTTTATTTAATTTGTTTTAAATTTTTGCGCAGCAGAGCACCCTTAGGAAGAACGAACGAATGTTCCATGCGTAATTATATAATATAAGAGTGTAGTAGTGTTGATGTAATTCTTATTTGGGTCTTAATTAACTAGGAGAACATAGATTGTAAAAATAGTTGAAATTATCAGTTATCAGATAAATTTGATGTACCACAGGGCACAGTTCTGGGTTCTAGTGTTTTTCTTGTATATATGTTAATGATTTATATAGGTTAGAAAACTACGAAATAGATTTCTCAGACGAGACAGTGCAATGTATTTAAGAAATTTAGAGTTACACTTTCCTTCAATTCGAACTTCTTCCTAAAATTACAATTTTGACAGCGCATTTTTCGATTTTCGACAACTGAGATGGTGGTATAAAATCTTCATTTACATTACTTACTTTCGTGAAGTGCTTGGAACTCAAGAACAGAATAAAATTCTCTGAAATTTATCTAATATAAAAATCTGAGCTGGAAACCACACTTGGAGGACAACGCGGGCAAAGGTTTTAAGGCCTTCACAATGTGTTGAAGAGCAATAGAGAAAATGAGATCGAAAAGCTTCGGACAATCCTCTAGATATACAATCAGATCCTACGACAAACACATACTCTTCCACATATTTTATATATAATTTAATAACTGCGTAACAGAAAACCCATATGTACAAATAATTTCGAATTCTTACTACAATACAAAGATTTGAACGCCTCGGAATAACAGATGATATGAGGACCTGTCGCACATCAGCATTAGAACTGATGTTGGGCTTACCGCCCTGACATCTTTTTATTAAAAAGGATGCTGCTCTTAGTGTTAAAATCCTTATTGCTAACTACAAGAGCCCTGAAGACGTTCTCGCTCATCAAAAAATTCTTTAAGTTCTTAGACATAATGCCCAAGACTTTAAGATTTGGGCGGTGTTTAGAAGGCTCAACTACAATAGCCGTTAAGACGTTATGGATTTCAACGGCTATTCTAGTTGCGCCATAATACGGTAGGGGCAGAGAACAAAAGATATGTTGGTTCGTAGTGCTTAGAGGCCGGATCCTCGGTGCCACCCCTTTTTATATAATAAAAATAAAGTCGGATTCCAATGCAATTTCATTATCAACATGGGAATTTGAGTGATTAACTGCTGCAGATACCTGCACTAGATTACGATGATTTCTGTTCAATTTATTAGCGATTAGAAAGTGGTACATTTTATAAAACGGGCACGATGTAAGCTCAGTCCATTAGATGAAAAACGCATAGAAATAACTCGACTTACATAATTCAGCAAAATATCAACGATTTTCTTTATGGAGTTTTACTTCTACCCAATCCAAAATTAGAGTGTCGGGTTCAATCTATTAAAAGAGATGGAAATCACGAATTTATTGTTAATACTTTTAGAGGTATGACCAAAAATATGCCTTAAGGATCTCCAGTACACCATATGTATAAACTTAGGTCTAAGAGTAAGCTAATAAACTTGTAAAGGTTGAGTCATGAATTCCAGGTAATCTTGTACATTATTGCTGTTGATTTTTCATTGCTAATTAATTATTTAATAGCTAAATTTTGTATTCATTTGATTGATCTCGCAAAGGCATCGGGGGACTCTACACGCCATAGAACTCTGCGATCGTCGCGAAATATTTCATAAGATGATGCATAGAGCAAAAGTACAGGTACGTAATATCAGACAGACAAGCAGCACTCAAAGCGTTAAATTCGTTTACCTTTGAGTTTTAGTTGGTTTACAACTGTCTGGAAGCAAATGCCTGAAAAAAAAGTTTCGCTTATTTGGGTACCAGGACAGGAATGCATTAAGGGTAAGAAGATTGCGGACCAGCTTGCAAAGGAAGGAGCCAGAACTCTATTTATTGGCCCTGAGCCTGTTTTTTTTACACAAGTCAGCCTTAGGGAGGACATAATTAAATTGGCATACTCGGAAAATACCCCAAGTATTCGTAACAGAGGACAAAAGTATACCCCATGCTCAGTAGAAAGGAATTAAGGTTTACAACGGCCCTATTTACTAGGACACTTAGATAGCATTGCAAAAGGATAGGTAAGGTCGATAATGAGACCTGTCGCTTCTGGAGGGAAAATGATGAGACTTCTGAACATGTCCTGTGTAACTGTGAAGCCTTAGGCCCCATAAGGCTAAAACATCTAGAAAAGTCATCCCATGCCTAAATGATGTTGCAAGAGATCTTAAGATCGAATGTGCGACCTATGTCATTTAGGGATAATGTCACAAAAGAACTAGATGAGAGGCGGTAACTCAGTTTGCCTTCCACCATTTAATAATAATTTTTTTTTTTTTATGTATATACGACTCTTTTATTATTGGCTCTTTGGCTCTTTTAAAAATTTCTTAAAAATACGTGGCAAAAGGCTCTACAAAGTGTAAAAAAAGACGCTAGCTAAACTAAATGGTATAAAAAGTCAATAGGGACAAAAAATAACATTTAAAACAATTATAACAACTAATAAACATCAAAAAAGACACAAAAATGTAAAACAAATGACACAAAATTCTCAAAAGAGACTAAAAAACGGACACAAGAATTTTGAAAAGGATCTAAAATATGTACAAAAAATTTAAAAGTCCCAATTTTGACAATTGGGTAAGTGGCAGTTCCAAGAAGTTCCAAAATTTCAAAATAAACTAATAAAAATGTCCCTAAACGAGCGAATTTCAACAAAAAATTTTGCAATTTAGAACCGAAACCGAAACCGAATTAAAAATAAATCACCGAACGAACGAAAAATTTACGCGATACCGTTATAGAGTCCCGCGAGAGCAGCCTGTAGTATCATAGACCTCTACAAACTGCCCTCATCATCCCTCCAGCTTAGCATCTCTAACAGAGTGCTTGTCCTTCCCACAGCACTTGCAACGATTCCTAAGCGAGGAGAAGCCCCGTGGACTAGTGTTGCAAATGCTGTGGCCTGCTATCACCAGTGAAAGACAAGAGCTCCGTCCTGCACCGACGATAGTGGTTGCCATGTGCAGTTGAATGTGTCTGCGTTCGTTGCCAGATATTCAAGACGTAAACGTCTCTTCAACCTGTCAACGAAGTGGCGCTTAAGTGCGTGTGCGTGGTGTTGTGGGTCAGTGTTCTGATTCCCAGCTTCGACTCTCATGTAGTACAGGTGAATTGTAGATTTGGCCAGTGTCAACACAAAGCTAATCAAACAATTCACTCGACTGCATACCTTTGGTCCCCATAGAAACGATGTCCTAGTAATGCCGAAATTCGGGTGGATCAACTGACACATACCGCGCACGAGATCCATTAGACCCTGCAAAGCCGGACAAGTGAAGAACCTGTGAAACAGGGTGCCCTCACCAGCACAAACTGTGCAAATCCTCTGAACTCGGCGGTCGATATGTGACAACTGATTAGGATGCATAAGACTGTGATGCAGCAATTTGAATGCTACATCAGCATCTTTGTAACTAGAAGGATAACTGTAGACTACTCTGCAAGTTATCCCTCCCATCACGCCCATATTCACCCCGAGGTGTGTTCGCCATCTGTTGTATCCTGTATACTCCGGAGGTCTTATTGACATAAGCACGTCACGGAGCACACGTGTTGTAAGTGTGCTGAAAGGTGTGTGTGGTGGTCTGTTCAGAACGAAAGCATCTTCCAACTTAGTGCCAGGGTCACTGGTCCCAAGTTGGCGAAATCTCTCCCGCGCAGAAGCAGCCAGGTCGTGTAGTTGTGCAGTGTTAGTGTTTATTCGACAGTTTCCAGAGATATCAATAATATCTCCGAGAACCGTCAGTGTATGCGTGTCAGCTTCAAAACCCCGAGCATTACTGAACACTGAATCTATTAATTCAGGATTAAACCTGATTGGAATCGACGCGAATTGCGTGTACCTTAGAGCATTCCACTGAAGGTGAAATGCTGGCCTGATTCTGCCCCAGGTCTGAATCGTTGAGATTAGATCCTGTGGCCAGTCACGAGGATAAGGTGGTCGAACAGAGAGTAGGTAGTAATACTCCCCTATGCCGATCCCTCCCAGTACATTCACCCACAGTTGAGAAATCAAGCTGTCTCTCTGGCAAAACACTCTTTGGAATGCCCGCACTTGGAGACACCTTGATTTCACAACCAAGTTAGTGAGACCTAATCCACCTATCTTGACTGGCAGACAGAGCGTGCTTTCAGCAACCCATCGTCTTCCGCACCAAAAGGCGTCTATCGCTTTTGCTTGAAGAAGACTTACGAAGCCTTCATCAAACGTCTCAGACTTTAGCAGATGAACGATGGACGAGGTAATCAAATAGTTTATCACGACTGACCTACCCATTAAGGATAATGGAAACAGTCGACTACGCCATGAGTTTACAGCTCTAGAGAGTTTCTCAAGAGCGATGCGATGATTTACTCTCGCGTCCGATATACACACCTAAATACTTCAGGCAAGTATTAGTCCATTGGATGTTCAGTGGAGTATCTGTACGATCTCTCCACCTTCCACACCACAAGCCTTGACTCTTACTAAGGTTGATTTTAGCGCCCGCTATACGTTCGAACTGTTCGAAAACAGCACGAGCGACCGGAAAAGCTTCATCTCTTGTCACGAAAATAGACAGATCATCCGCATACGCCAACATAAGAGGCCTCACATTGGTATATGGCAGATGAACCGCATACTGTCCGAGCATTCGACGAAGATTCACCAGTAGCGGCTCCAACGAAAGATCATAAAGCATACCTGACAATGGACAGCCCTGTCTGATACCTCGATGAAACGAGATAGGAGCCAGAACTTGTCCTTGATGCTTAATCAAAATCGCTGAATCTCTATACAGTTTTCCGACGATATCGAGCCACCTGGGCGGAAACCCAAATGCCTCGAGAGCAGTCAAGAGATACTCGTGCGAGACACTATCAAAAGCCTTTTGCTGGTCAAGTGAAATCATGGCCATTTGTGTACCTGTCTGCTCATGGTAGGCAAACAAATGCTTGGCTACCGCGATGTTGTCGTAGATACTACGACCAGGTACACAATAGGACTGTTCCGGGTGTATTACCGAAGCAATCACTGAGCGGAGTATCGCCCCTAATGCTTTGAAGACGATTTTGTAGTCTACATTGCATAGGGTTACTGGCCTCCAGTTCACCATCCTCTGCAAATCTCCCTTCTTTGGAATCAAGCGCATAACAGATCTCCTCCAACTAGAAGGAAAGTCTGAATGTGTCTCAACCGCCGAATTGAAGACTTCCAAAAGGTCAGGAATTAATAAATCCCTGAAACGTATGAAGAATTCTGGAGTCAAGCCGTCATAACCAGGTGAAGTGTGTCGCCTTATATCCTTTGTCGCAGCAATCATATCCTCCAATGTGATCACTGTATCCAGGAGCTCCTTACTGTCTTCAGAGAAAGTGGGAATATTCTCAAGAAATTCATGAGTGGTCGAGGATGTTGTCGACGTCGATTCAGAGTAAAGACTACTGTAGTAGTCTCGAATATATTCTGATAGCTGTTGTCCGTTGAGGACTTGTCCAGATTCATGAATTATCGATTCGACCTCACAAGAAGCAGTACGACGTCTAGTCGCCTGAAAGAAGTACTCAGTTGGAGAATCGCCTTCTCTCAGCCAGCGCGATTGGCCGCGCAGCACAAACTCCAAGCTGTGCTTGTAAGTCTGTGTCGCCAAGCGTTCCTTTATTCCATTGAAATAAAGAATCAACCCCGGCTGAGTTGGGAGAAGAGCTGCCACCCGAGAGACCTCGGCCGACAAGCTAGAAGCTTGATAGCCACTTCGATTGAAACTCGTCTCGATAAAAGACCGAATCTGGAGCTTTCCAACATCCCACCATTGACTAAGAAAAGGAAAGTCAACTTTCCTCTCTTGCCAATCGTGCCAGAATTCAGTGAACTCGAAAATAAGTGAAAAAAAAGCCTGAAAAGTGAAGTGAAGTTTCATCGGCAATACCACTTCTGAGGAAGTACCGTTTGACGTGAATTTTTTTCATTTAAAAATCTTTAAAAATTTCAAAAAATTGTGAAAAACGAAAAATTTGTTGACATTTGTGGCAATTTATTTAATTTCGGCCGTTGCTATGGCAATATAGCAAGTGTACAAAAATTCTAGTTTCGAAATTTGTATGTAAAAAAAAAAGACAATTATAAAATAACCCGAATTAAAAATTAAGTAAATAAAAAGTAAGTAATAATTCATTTTGGACAAAATAAAAAAAAAAAATATATATATATATATATATGTAAACGTTCCCTGCTGCACTCGCAATGGGTGCAAGCAGTAGTGAATCTGGGGAAACGGAGAACCCCATTAAATCAACCCAAAGGAGGAAGAAGAACAATAAGACTTCTTCTTCCTCTTGCAAGGAAAACTTAAAAGGGCCCACTGAACAGGGCCCAATTGAAGAGGCTAAACCGGAAAAATTGCAGCCAACTCCTCCGGAGAAGACTGAAGGGGTATCAGAAATTCTAACGACCCCAACGACCAGTGCTGCAGCAGCTGTTGCGGCTGCCGCAGTAGCAAACGTGCCCCAGGCACTTCCGACAACCACAACGCCCAAACTTCACCAAAAATTGGCTGAAGTTGTAAAAGTGGCTTCAAGTACAGCGCCAAAACCCAATGGTGTCGTAATGAGGCCACCGCTGTCTTCAACGAAGAATACTCCAATGAAGCAGCGGGCAACAGCAGCAGCGGAAACAGCAGGACCAGAACAACCACTGCGACCCCAACCTGTAGTGCCAGGGATTTCGTATGCTCAGGTAAGTGGTAGTTCCAGAAGTGTCAGCACTATAGAAATTTTGAGCAAAGACATCACTCCTCGTCCGCCCCCATTGGACGCGGGTAAGCCTCGGCCCAAGACCAGTGCGGGCCTCCAGGGCTTTTTCGACGGGAGATGGCAGGATGAGAGCTACGGTATGCAGCTTGAGCACATCAGAGGATGTCCTCAGTCTGCATACCTGAAGGCAATCTTCCGCGTCGTCTCTTGTGAGCAGCTGTTCTCGATGGGAATTATAGCTGGAGGAATGGTCGAGATGTACACCACGACCCTCGAAAGCGCTACCAAGCTCATGCTTGAGGGCATCGAGGTGGAGGGTAGACACCTCGTTCCATTCCCGCTAAAAGAGAAGCCCACGAAGGTCGTGTTTTCACGGGTCCCTATGCGAGCCCAACATGAAGACCTCTCGAATTTCCTTGGGAGATTCGGGAAGGTTCATGGAAGGGTTGGCGCCATTCCAATTAAAATTGGTGACGAGGGTCTCGGGCGGGGTATTTTCGGTACCAGCCGGGAAGCGTCCATTACCTTGAATAAGGGATGTACGCTTCCGTCAGGCTTCTACCTGGGCATATCCGGTTCGAGATACTGGATAGACGTTGGCACCGAAGCGAAATGCCATGCTTGCCATTTGGTAGGGCATTTTATTGCTGACTGCCCCAGGAGAACCGGGAAGAAGGCTGAACCGAGGGTTCCCTCGAAGGAAGCCACTACTACAGTAGTGGATCTGGAGAAGGAGCCTTCGGCCGGCACTCGACCTGCTATTTTGGAGCAGCCAGTGGTTAGGGTGCCTGAAGTTGTCCTAGAGGCAAAAGAAATTATGGCTATAAACGGCGCCACGTCGGCACGTGAAAACACGGCTACTTCTGACGAGGAGTCGAGTAGCCATTTAGGCAAGAAAAAGAGGACGAGGAGGAGGAAGACAAAGGTGGACCGTGTGATGCTGCCTCCTTCAGAGCCAGCAAAGCCAGTCGCATCAAAGCGGCCCCACTCGGAGGAGGACGATAGTGGAGCTGGCATTCCGAAGGTTGTTGTAAGGGAGGTGGAAGCATCTCTTGAGCAGCTTTCGGACTGCGACATGACCGGTTTTGATGAGACTGGTCTTTCGAGCCTCGGTGGCTACGAGTCGCGTGATAGTATCATCTCGACTGGTAGCCAATTTGAGGTCTCGAAGGGGATGGAAACCCTTTCTAGGAAGAAGATCGCCGGAATTCTCACCCAGCTCCTGTACAAGAAGAATTCAGATAAAATCTGGAGTATTCTTGTAAGGGAGCTGGAGAGGCCAGAGTTGTTACTTCCTCAGCTTCTACTCCTACAACAGGAGTTCAAGAAGAGGAGGAAGTACAACGATGTAGCGCGGTTAGAACGACTTCATAGAAAGGTGGAGGAGTTGCTTCAGGAGCATCGCTTGGCCGATTCTCCTCGTCAATAGACGTCGTACCATCATCGTTTGAGCTTTGCATCTCTTTGAATGTGCAAGATAGCTTCTATCAACACCGGGGGTTTAAGTGCACATACAAGGTTACACAGCACTATCGAACATGTCAAAATGTTCGATATAGACATCGCGCTTCTACAGGAGACGAATTTTACACAAGACACATATACACAACTTGAGCGCTATGCGTATTTACACACTGGCTATGCAATGTTTGCCACACCTGCGCCTCGCCGAGGTTCAGGGGTGGCAATCATTGTATCCAACAAATTTACACTATCGTCTCCTGTCTATACAGATATCTTCCCAGGCTTCGCTTCTTCCTTGGATTTTGTCGTTCAAGACAAACATATCAAGGTAGTAAACGTGTACCTTCCTCATGACCAGGACATTACAAGACAAGTTGTTGATAGTGTTCAGTCCTGTCTGGTGAATTTTAGCGGCGAAACTGTCCTCGGAGGTGATTTCAACTGCACTCTGAATCCCTCAATGGATCGGCACTCTGGAGTTGAGTTCAACTCTGTCAATGCTACTCGATTGAGGAATTTTGTCGGTGTTTTCAGACTCGTGGATATCTATCGTTGGACGCATCCTACGACTAGATCATACACGAGGGTCTCGCGAAATATCCATGGAAGTCTCGCAGGCTCCAGAATTGATAGACTTTACGTCTCACCTGGAATACTAGAACATTTCGTTGGTGTCACTCATGAAGTGTGTTCCGTTAGCGATCATCTTCTTGTAGTGGCGACCAGCACTCTAGTTGAAAGAAGAACTGCATACTGGATATTTAACAACTATTTGTTGAATTCCGAGCAGTTCATCAATGAGTTCACTGATTTAATAATAATAATAATAATAATGTTAATATTTAATAATAATATTCAGTTGTTGCTCTTGATTCGGTTCATTATGAATTGCTGTTCTCTTAATAAGATATTGGCAACCTGCAGGTCTTGTGTATCCCACCAAAAATTAAAACTTGAAAACTTCATTGAATTGAATTAAAATATGGAAATATTCCTGAAATTCCTGTTTCCTAGCCATTCATCCCTGTTATTTACTTATCTGTGGTAAAATATGTAGGTTAAGTGAATAAGATTTCGTCATCGAAATGAAACTGAAATGAGTGCAGTTTTTTAAAATTCACATGAATATTTGCTCACTTAAAAATTGTTTATCGATATGCATCGAATAAGGAAAGGCAAATTGAGCCGGGTTGATTGCTGCAAATAAACTGCAATAATTTCTCTTGATATTTTTTTGTTTTTAACTTTCATTTTGAGCCATGCCAACCGACAGCCGAAAAATATGGACCGCAGTTGCTCCATTTTTAATTTTTAATTAAAATCTCATTTGGGAAGAACATGGTGAAATGCAGCTAGGTAAACACGGGAAAATTAATTTATTTTTACGAGTATCATGATAGGTTTATTAATTGGAATTGTTGGTATTTTCACATTTTGCACTAGCGGAATTCATTTAATTTAAATATAAAATTCGCAATTACTTACATAATTGCCCCCAATATGGGTATGCCGCCCGCTGGTTGCGTTGGGGAAAGTGTTATTCTTTGGAAATTTTGTGCGTTTCGCAAACCCAGTCCGTGCGCCAATGGGAAAATATCGGAATTTTAAGAGAACACTGCTCTATCTACGGAGTCATGTACCTATATATATATATATATATATAGTAGATATACCTATACCTATGTAGGTATACTAGGTAAAATTTTGGAAAGGGAAACTGGACATGGACTATCGTTATCACATAAGTTTTGTGTACTTTTTTGCTTTTATATGTGGTTTACCAATAAGCAAATCGATAAAGCCCAGATTGCGAAGTTTGTTTTTTCCAAGCGCACTTGGCCCGGGCCAGAAATCTCTTCTTTACATCTCGTGGGAACGTTTAATTTAAGAAAAGCGTCTTTGTTGACCATAATCCAGAAAGAGAAAATTGTCTATGATAAAAATCGAAGAAAGTTTCATGAGATCAACGACTTGCGCCGCAAGGAGGGAAGATTGTTTTTTGGGATAAGAAGGGCGCTTAAAAGCCTTTTGTTGGTAGCTGTCGTTTTGTGTTTAAAAGTGGAGCAACCACTTTATCTCATGAGTTAAGGGTGGAAGGGGAGCGCTTTTATTTCTTTTATTCATCTGTCAAGAACTTTTTGTATACAGAAAATCAAGAGTAGGCCATAAAAGCTCAGGCAAAGGCAAACTCTTATACTGTTTCTGAGGCAGGCAGGCAGGCAGGCAAGCAGGCAGGATATGATACCTCGTGTTCTCTTTACGCGCAATCAATGTAAAATGTAATAAGCACAATTCTCTGGTTGTTGTCATGCGCATTCCGAAATACTCAGTCCGAAAAGCTCTCTTTTGTGTCCGAATCCCATCCCCTTCCAAAGTATACTACTTAATATATCTGTTCTGTTCTGAATGCTCTGGAGTCGCTCTAGAGAAAGTTCATTGACTGCATTGGCAGCAAAGATAGCCCAATTTTGTGACAGCTCACCAAGTTATGAGCGATATGATGATGTAACTCATTCCCATTTTATTTGTCCGATGAGTATTTTTGAATTTTTAATTTAACGACAACGAGACACGTCCGCCCTGGCATTGTTGACTTACTTTTTTCGCCAGCTCTATGCTCTCTATACAGATATATATATATATATATATATATGAATGTATGTAGGAGTGTGTATATGATTGTCATATCCTATCCCAACAGCTGTAAAAGTTTGAAAATGCTTTGATTTTAATTGTCTTTGATTTTCCTTTTTTTTGAATTCCATTAATAATCGGAACACTTCAATTAATTTATGATCCCCAGTAATGACCAGAACTTTCTCCTTCAAACCCACCATTGTCAATAATTCTCATTAACGATTCTCTCTTTGTTCTTCGTAAAGAAAAACTTTCTATCGCGAAATGCTTTTTTGTCCTTAATTAACTTTTCATATCCATAGGCAGCGAAGCATAATTGAATTACCTTTTCCCAACATTCTAGAACGCTCAGCAATTTAACATCGTGTAATGGCATTATTAACATTTCCATAAAGTCTCTCAAACCCCACGAACCCATTCCCTTGACATTGGTGAATATTTAAAAATAGAAAATATTAATTATTACTGAAACTGCGAGTTTTCACAGATAAAATTGATATTCTGTAAATTGTATACAGATCCTGTTTCTTTTTGTTCATATTTTCTTCATTACAAGAAAACTTTTTTTTTACCTGGTACTTTTAAGGAATTGAATGTATATACTAAAAAAAAATACCTATACCAAGCTCAGTCAGGATATTCTTAACTCTTGCTTTGGACTGGACTTAAAAAAAAGTTAGCAATGTGCCTCAATGGCAGATTACGTCTAACTTTGTAAGTGTATTGTGAGTTCAACAATCCAATTATGAAAGTCGTACTTCTGGGGAAAACGTATTTTTCTGTTGTGAGATAAAATTCTTTGTGAAGTAAATTCCCGTGCTAAGGTTGTGAGTGAGGGAGAATCGTTAATAAAGAAAGTTTAGTGAACGAAAAGATATGCAGAAAATTTTACTTTAGAATATGCAAGTTTCCAAGAGCATGGTTTATACAAAGGATGTCCTAACTGGATGAGAACAAATTTTTAGAGATGAATGTCAGGAAAATTTTATTAAAATTGCATTACCAACAGGTTGGCAATATAAAGTTCATAGATGCACTGACATTGGGTAACTACGAATAGAACTGAGAGGTTTGGAATGTAAAAATATGGAATGAATTTGGTCAAAGGAAGTAGTATATAACTACAACGACGATACGATTTTGATGATTTAATTTCAAATTCATTTTTGTTGCTCTTAGGTCAGCGTATTTGAATTGGACCCAGAAGAAACAAACGTGCCGGTGAAGTAAATTTAAATAGCGAATGAGGCAATTTTTGAATCTCATAAAGCTGAGTTTGAACTATCCAGTTAAGGAAACGTTTGCAGTAACATGTCTGCACCGTGTCTTCAATGAGACAATTACATAAAATATACATGAGTAAGAAAGAGAAACGATTTCTGGCTTAACGACATCTATTAGTGAAGTAAATAAAAATCGTCGAATATGTAAATTACTGAAGACGCTTCTTTATTTGCGTCTTGTTTGCGGGAATTTTCGGTGTATTTTAAGGGAAACCACTAGCCGTGTTCTACTTTTATATGAAGAAAGAGTGAGTTATCTTGTAGAATTCATTGCTAAGATACTCACAATAATGTGAACCCACTATATTTATAGTCTTAGATGCTTGGGTTTCTCAAAGTAATACTTAAATTAAAACTTAAATTATTGAACGGAATATCTGTAACTCAAGTCTTAAAGTGTAATTATAGGGAACGTAGCGCATTCATCGCTGTACGTTTCTGTTGTTACTAACAAAAAACAAAAGCAAAATCATGGGAACGAAGCTATTCCGATGCGTGTGTTGAGTTCATTGTAATTCTAATTTTAAATACAGATCTGAAGCCTTTTCTTAAAAACTCATCTGAAGACTTGTCTTAAAGACATTTATGAAGACAAATGTTTAATAAAATCTTAGTCAGCGCCATCTAGTTTTGACATAAAACACAATACAACTCAAAGTTAACAAATGTCTTAAAGACAGAAGCGGTCAAGCTTGAGTGTGGGTAATTCGCCTTTAATACTGGCCTTTAAAACTTTATTTGTAAGTCTTTGGTAACACCGTCACAATAGAATCGTACAAATTGCAAAGTATATACGAAGGCAAATGCAACTACCAACTTGTTATTGCCGTTTATTATTTTGTTACGAAGAAATGGAACGCGGTGTTCTGTGATCTGAAATTGAGGAAACTAAACAGATATTTTATTTTTCACCTATGTGTTATGTGCCTTCTAGACCTATCTTGAACTGATGCTGCAAATAATGTCTAATTTTTTTCATATAAGAAATATAATTATAAACCCACTACATTTTGTTGGAGAGGAGACGCTATTAATCGTGATGCAGATTGTGGACAGAAGGATGGACATTTTGAGTAATTAGCAAGTTGTGCTGGCGATAATGTGGCTGAAGCGGTATGAAAAGTTTCTTCACATAATCCAAAGAATTGGTGTGAACATCTCGAATATTTCAATGGCACAGAATATATGCACGTTTACATATTACAACGCATCACAACTCAAGTTAGGTGGCAAAAAGAGTTCAATGCACAACCAAGGGCCATTCAAAAAATTTACAATTTTTGTTTTGCTTATCCGTTCTGAACTTGCTCCTCATCGCATGGAAACTAAAACAAAATTTTATGCAACTTAACCTTTGTGTGTTGAATTAATAAAAAAAATTACCGACTGGGAGGATCCTGAACAACGGATATTTCCAAAACGGTGTATTTTGGTTTATAAATTTCTCCGCTTAGGTAGAGGTAATGATCTCCAGTGCAGTCTAGAATAATTGAATGAAGAGTGAACAACAGGAGGAAGAACAGCAGTTTAAAAATAGTAACTTACCCTAAAAAAGCGAAGAAAAGACAGCGGGAAACTAAAGCTAGATCGAAGGAGTGACAGAAAAATGCTCTAGATTAGAAGGGAAGAAGAATTAGCCTAGTGCACAGTATGAGATTTTTGCCAATCTAGCGGAATGTTATTCAAAACATGAAAATCAAGCAAAATGAATTGACAGAGAAATCATAAAACAAACCATACACTTCTTCAATAGATTAGGCAGCTCTGAGCACCCGTTACTTGCTCAATGCATCAGCTACCCCACTGAATACCTCGACAGCAATTATAAGTACCAGCTACCTGCCCTCGTTCAACACGCACTCTTTAACAACGCAAATGAGTTAATCTTCTTCCACAAGCGAAGGGACCCAAATATCCTATCCCAGGGATACAACACAGCACAATAGCCCGACAAACTTTACACACGCAATCTCGCACTAAAGGTTCCGCCGCCGGTACGCTTAGAAAAGTACCTACACACTATTAAAACCGCACTTTTCTTATTGAATTTATCTATAGTAATAAACTTGAAAATAATAATTAAAATGTCAGGAAATATCAAGGTACACTAAGGTCAGAAACATCCTGGTAGGATAAATTACTTAGGCAAAAACTGTTATCCTTAAGCCTCAAATATGTATAATAAAATTCATCCTTCCCTTGCACTTAAGTCTACTATGGCACATCATAGTCAGTAGAGATAAGAAAAAAATGTCATCTACTTATCTAAGTAGTCACAAATATAAATTAGGGTAAAGACCATCATGGATCTGTCTAATTTTAAGGAAATCTAGAATTACCGTAGCAAGTAAATTAAAATTGTCAGTAGTTGTAGGTCAATAAAGAGAGTGCTCAGCGCACCAATATAACTTACGAACTACTTAGTACTATGGGTCATAAGAAATGAGCTATTCAGCTCATTCTTATGATTTTTCAAGGAGCTGGTGCTACCACCACTTCTCTACATCTTGGGGAATATTCCCTAAATTTTAGGGAAGAGTTCCTATATTTTAGGGGGGGGGGGGGGAATAAAAAATAATTTGAAAATTCCCTACACTTTAGGGAATATTCCCTAAATTTCAGGGAAAAAAAACAAAAATTCCCTACATTTGAGGGAGAAAAGCCTACCTACATTTTAGGGATGAGAACCTAATCTACGTTTTCCAAGGTGGAATTTTCCCCAATCTTATCGACAAATACCTAAGCTTTTGGGCACAAATTGTTGCCACTCACTTTAGGGAATTATTTTTTACTGTGTATTTGTAAAATAAGGAAACTTTTGTTCATTAATTGAAGGTCTTTCACTTTTGTATCATCATCATTTTGAATCATCTAATTAATACTTTCTGAAACGGTACATAACTATCATAAGAAGTTTTGTAGAAAATCACCCATGGCTCTGCATTCTTAAGTCCAAAGTCTTTATATTGCGAAATTTAAATTTTTTATTCTCGCTATTTTTTCAAAAACAGTTCTCAATTTGATTGCGCAAATCGGTGAAATCTTTAAGGTATTTGCTGCTTTATTTGTTTTAGTTTCTCTTATAAGATTTATGTATTGCTTCGATTCACCACGTACTATATAGCTAAATGCTTTCCATAGCCTGTTCAATAGTTGAATTACCTGCGTGTTCTTTTAGGACTAACAGTGACTTGTTAAAATTAAGGATAACATTAACATATATGGCAAAAGTAATTTTATTCTACTCACAACCATTGCCAGAATAGAAAATGTGTTTTTTGTAAAATTCAAAAAGGCAATCAAAGCACAACTTCCAACTTAATCCTCGATAACAACTTTAGTTAATATCTTTACATATATTGTCCTTTTTTTAATCTTCATGCCAAGATTGAGCCCAATATCTTTCAAAATATCTAAAAGTAAAGGTGCACCTGATTTTATACAAAAGTTTCCAAGATTTATTTGTCAAAATATTAAGGTTGCATGTTCTTAATAATGATAAGCTTGTGTCGTTTCATGTAAGAACTATATGACATATTTTCACGTATGTTGTTTATTCGTTAAAATATGTATTGTTTAAATATACCGAAAAAAATTGCGGAAGTAATGAGCTTGTCAGAATCGTTCCTAAACCAAAATTATCTTCATTTTAATTGACAAAGTTTTTTTTCAAACGGTCTCACTACAAGCTACCTCGATTTTCAACTTCATGATCTGTTAAGAAGATACATTTTTTAAAACAAAGAATAAAGTAGTAAGGAGAAGGACCATCCCTAGAACCTTTACTAAAAAATCCTAATAAAAATACAACTTTTTCATAATAAGCGTAACTATTTTATTATTGTTTTTTTTTCACAATAGAAACAACTCTGACAGTCAACGGATTTCATTGAAAACACATACTAAATAACATGCTACGTAACTACTTTACACTTAGTGAGATTACTAACTTTTGTACTTTTATTTTTCTGTGTTGTGTCATTAAAAAAATTACAAGAAAATATCTCAGCATCTTCACGGCTTATTTTAGAAGAAATTAACATAAAAAAGTTTACTATGATTTTGTTTTAAAAATTTGGCGTGAGCAATATTAGCGAAGCTTTGAGCTGTAAAGTCAAAAAATGAATTTTTCCACTTCAAACACAAAAAATTCAACAATATTTTATTTTATTTTTTTTTTCTATACTTAAAACTAATTAATTAAAAAAAAAAAAGAGATAAAGAGCAGCTTTTTAGAATCTAGAAATATTTGACCTTTTCAGACTCCCATTTTACAAATTTAATTTTTTCGCTCAAATAAAATGGTACAAAGTACAAATTTTTTCTAAAAGTACTAGAAAATATACAGGAAAATAGTATCCCGATGGACGGCAGGATCAGATGTAATTCTAGCCATAAGAGATATTCCATTCTTTTTTAAACTCCCTAAATCTACGTGTCCTCAAGATATCATTATAGTAGATTGATTGACACAAGGGATAGGTACCAGAACACTAAGCCTAAAAGTTTATCTAGAGTATAAACACCGTTAGAGTTTTCAGTTGAAATTTTGATGCCGTATTTGGAAATATGCAGCATTTGATCTTTGTAGAGACATTATTACTCCCTTTGAGACTCATAGTATTTGTACTTAGCTAAACTCTTGCATTGGAGGAGCCCAAAAGAAGTTTTCGTTTCTATATGGGAACGTATGCTAGCAATGGTTTATCATCTTCATCCAAACTTCGGAATTTCTTAAATTTTAAGACTATACACACACATATCATTCAAATCCTTCATAAAATTTTCATATTTAAAGTTTCCATAGAATAGTTTTAGTACTAAGCCGCAAGACCAACAACCTTAGTGGGCACGCGCAGCCTAGGTGTCACAAAATACCCATACATAAGACCATAAATTAAGCTAATGGCTTATACAATCATCATTTCCGGCGAATTGTCACAGCGTCCTCCGTAGAACTAAATAAATTCCTACTCCAAAGTGAATTGTTAGCTCCGAATATGAAATTTGTCGGAGCTCATAAAGAACTGGAAACGAGCAATATTCTGGATTCTTTTGTGCACAACAATAATTGTAAGGTTGCGTCATAAATTACCTCAAATGTAACCGCCGCCGAATATTTTCTTCATTAGGGCTAAGCTAGGATGACACAATTCCAGTACCATCTAAAGATATGAGCATATCTAAGATAATGCTCATCCTTGGTCCTGGATTACAACATTTACATCCTCCTGTTCCTCCTGTTCTGAATATTTATGTGTCACTCACTTTGCAGAAATTGCGTGAGCCTATAGCTGGCAAAGACGGTACTCGACAACGGGTAGGTACTACAACTATACCGCTTAAGTTAAGTTGCCGAAAGAACAGTTCGTTTGTGTCGACGAATAAATTTCGAGTAATGAGTTTTTAATTGCTTCGGTAAGAGTTTTCTCCTTAGAGAGTTTTCCCGGCAACATATTTAACACCCACTAAGTGAACATTAGCAGAAGGAAAATTAATTTGCCCTTTCTTGGGGCTCGGCTCGATTCGCTCTGAATGGAATGGATGGGTGGTTAGTAGGCCGCCGCCAGGCGCTCCATTTTCAAATCCAACTCTGTCTGGAACTAGGTCGTTCTATTTTACTCTTGTCTTCCTCTTGTAATGTGTGTTTTTCATTGCCAAAGTAAACATCATGCATGCCCCGTTTTCATAATTTATTCAAAAGTGAATGAATTTCCCTCTCGATTTTTATTTCTTCTCCCGGGAGACGATGATGGCATCACATTTCCGTCCCGAGAACTGCTTTTGCTTCCATCTGAGGGGGAATCTTCCACACGGATTAATTTACCAAAGATAAAATTACAAATGTGTACAGAAAATCTTTTAAGACTTTTCAGAATTAAGTCGATAAATCTTATTTGCATTTGCTGATTTTGATCAGAGGTCTCTTTTTGCGACACACTGTGACTTTTGCTGGAAGATACGGTATAGCGGTTGCTGTGCAAATGTAGGCTATTAATATCTAGTTTAAGCCGTAATCCTTCAAGCTAATATTTTCCGAATCAATTTACCACCACCGTTTGAATGTGCCAAATACCACTTTTGTGCTCACAAAACCAAGTGGGATTTTGGCTTTTATCTCATTTGTTATTATTCAGTTTCAATGGGTTTTCATTTTATACATAAACTCATTCAAATTCTATTCATTGTAATTGAATGGGTTTCTTTTTGATATTATGAACCGTAATACCTTCACAATTACCTACTTAATTTTCTTTGTTTTGTTTTTGTTTTTTTTTTGTTTCAATTCTCCTAAATGTCGTGGGATAAGTATATTAATTTAAATGGAGAAATTCAAGAAATTCGTTGAAATTTTTACTTATGAATTTTAGGTGGGTTCCTAACCATCGGGGAAAATAACGTTCAAATCAATTTAATTTATGTAAATGTATGAGTTTGTAAAGGAAATAAAATAAATTTTATCAAGCAGATTGGACGAAAAACAACAATTCTGTATATCGTGACTGAAAATTCTAGCGCAATTAATGTGCATGATCTAATAGTGAGTCCTTTTCTGCGACTTGGTGTACCTACCGTCACAGAATCTATCATTTCCGGACTCTGTTTTTCCCACCACACCAGTAGGAAAGAAAAGAGCACGAGAACGGCAGATTCGATGCCAATATTAATACGGAGTCGCAGAAATAAATTCGCTATAAGTCATTAGGAAAAACCTACGAGTAAGTATTTAAATGAGAGTCCCATCATCCACAATTTTCGTTCCAATCTCAAAGTTGTGCAAGTTTATATGCACACTATAAAAACTTCGCATTGCATGCGGATGGAAGAAAAAAATTATGCAATGGATTTTGGCGCGTTTTTTGAAAGTATGAAGCAAAATTGTATACCAGCAGCAGCATAGTGAGCGCTAGTAATATAAAATAATGTTTTGAGGTTCCCGGTTCCCCAGTAAGCCTATTTCCATTTTCGGTCGCCCAATACCTTGCTTTAAAATTTCATTTTTGGTAAATCTATATCAAGAAAATGTACTAAAAATTACGAACTTTTATCGAAATTACAAGCGTTTATCCATGTTCTAATTGCCAGTTTATTATTAAAAAAGAAACAAATACAGTAAATTTCCACATAAAAGAATGTAAGTATTTCATACCCTTCCAATTTTAATCTTAGCTACGGCTTTTATGCAAAGGTACATTTCCTTACAGAACATGTGTAGAGAGAGATGCCACCATTTGTAATAAAGTGAGAAAAATCATCACGTACGGCACGCAAAAATAGCATCTATAAATGGCCTCTGATATATTTTTTATTAAGGTCGATGCATACTTACCGACACAGCACGAACCGACACAGCCAAGCAAAATATTTTTTTCACGTTACATAATTTACATCAAACGGCACTGCAAGAAACGGAAAGTTCATTGCCGGTTCCTATCGGTGGTTAGAAACCAGACCGGCATTTATCGGTTGCTAGATTTGTTGGAAGAAAAAAATGTCTATGCAAAAGCAGCAGTTTCATATCAGCAGGAGCCGTATACTCATCAGTGAGGCTTGGTTAAAATAATTTTTAAATGTGAATTATATACGAGGTGAAATACGAAGTATTTACTTGAAGGCTTAGCAAGGTTATGGTTAATACCTGCCGATTTATTCTACGAGAAAAATGCCTTCAATCCAGCTTCTTGTTCTCTTTAAACCCAAACAAAAGATATTCTTACTTTTTTAAAATCTTGATGCTACTTTCCATTGACTGATAAAAAAAGTAATTACGAGACTCCTAAGATGCTGCTTAAATACTAAATAAGAGTATCACTACCTTCAGAAAATTATAACCAAAGCAATTGTGGGTCCAGTCATAAAAGACCCTACGTTCCTACCTGTGATTATTGGTTTAATGCAATTTTATGATCTGGCTTGAATCTGCTAATAAACCTACAGTGCTAAAACTGATTCAGGTATTGGCATGCGATTTTTTTCCAGTGATAGAGGGTAGGAGGGGCATTAATAAGAAGCAATAAATTTGGGTTACATGGAAGAAAGTTTTTGAAATAAATAACGGTATTCATGAAATTTGTGTGTAAAAAAATCAAAATTTTGGAAATATTTAAGAATAATTTAAAGGTGCTTAATTAACAAATACAGAGGACTACACTTTTCGACAGCTACTATTCTTGGCGATTTAGTAAGCCAACAATAACCAAAATCTACAAAGTGGTTCAAAAGTTATACTCCTTTATTCCCAACAGGGTTCACGAATATTGGGGAAATCTTCAACTGGCCACAACTCCTAAAGGAAGGATTCTAGGGGGGGGGGGGGGGGGTGGGGGGGTGGGGGAGTATGTGGAACAATTTTTTGATCAGCTTACCTCAAGGAATTGCGTGGTATATCGGAAGGTATCTTGATCTGAATAACCTGTATGTAGTACCTAAAAAAAGTGCACATCAAAACGGCACATACGATAAACTCACTATCATAAATGTGTAGGAGAAAAGTGAGCATATTGAAGATTGCTGTAATCAAAAAATGGCTTTGCAAAAATATGTTAGAAGCTTTTAAAGAAAAAAGTGTTGAAAATAATATAATTAGAAAAGATGTTGTCGGAAAGCGAAACTGATTTGATTTTATCAGGTTATTTTTCCATTAAACCAGTAATTCAGAAGCAAGCTCTGGTGGTTTAGTTTCTGGCGGTAGAAGCGCAATGTACCATAAAAAACCGTAAAAAAAGATTTAACATTGACATTTTTGGACTCCTACTCGTAGAGCTTGCTATTGTAAATATTTTACATAAACTTCCAATAAGAGAAAAGTCCAATTATTAAAGAATTCCTTAATTGAAAAACAGACTGTTTCTGAACAATGACTTAAGTAATACGTGAACATAACCTATACATACACATTTAGATGAGTTACTGATCTTGTGATACAATCCTTATTGAAAAGTAAACTAAGCTTAGTCAACATGGTGTGGGAATCGGACGTTACATGAATATCCTATATTATCTAAGAACAGGCTTTAACTTTGGAAAATTCTCCCTGTATAGATGTCCTTCAAATTTTTTCAATTTATCGCCGCTGCACCTAAAAATTGTTTCGAAATCTTCAAATATATTTTTTATGGTCCACAAAAAATGTTAGTTTTTGTCATTGTTATGTATAAAAACTCAAATCCATCCAGGTGTGTTATTAGATGTTTTTAAAGCTGGCTATAATACGATTATTATTTTGTTAGCAATGACTTCCTGTATCCCCTTGGATAGTTCTTACGAGCTTTCCTTCACTTGATTACCTCCTTGGAAGTGTAGAGAATTACTAGATTCTGAAATATAGAAAAAGAATTTTTTTTTTTGTTGTCATCCGAATTCACCTAAGTAAGCTACTTACGTTATACAAACTTGAAACAAAACTGATTCGGTAGCATAGAGCTTATCTTTCCTTGTTGTATTTTCTCTACGTTCAAGAAAATAAAGCATACAAAAACAGAAGAAAGTTCCGTAAAGACCAGAAATCTTACGCCATTGGCATCATAAAAGGAAAAAAATTCATGTTCATATTCAGAAAAGAAAATTATTAGATTAGTTAAGAATTCGTATAAAATTGTATAAAATAATCAATTTGTTATTCTTAAGGCCAGTTTCACAGTTGAGTTTAAACCATATCCTCCAACGTTTACACTAAATCGTGTTTCACAGTGCATTCTTTTAGCAACTTTGGTAGTACTGGTTAAATTGGTGACTAAATTATTTATCGCCGCCATTGTGACGCAATTTTTCCATCAATTAATCTGTCAATCGGAAGAAGTAAACAGACCAGAAGGTAAACATTAAAAAAGTTATATTGACTAATTTTATATATGCCACTATCCAAAAGGGCAGCAAATTGTAGTAGAAGTGAAGTTGAACTATTCCCAAGTGCATAAAAAAGACATAAAGTAGAGTGCAAGAAAACGGACAGGAATATATTCGAAGACAAAGTGTAAAAGTTCTTTACTTAAACCAAGTTTAAACCAGGGCTGGCATGGTTTAACTCTAGTTTAAATCGGGACTTAAACTAAACTGTGAAACCCATTCGTCGAGTTTACACTAAATATACATGAATATACCCCGTCAAAGAAGGGGATAGAATAGTTCCAAATAACTACCATCCCAAAGCGCTACTCAATGTATGTAGTAAAATATATTGGAGACTGCTGGTCGAACCAAGGCGACTATAGTATATTTTTTGCCAGCAGCAAGTCCTAGTAAATAGAGTGATCACAAAGCATCACAATTTTCATTGAGAAAACACCATCCAATAAACCAAATCGAGCATACCAATTTTGAAATAAATATTACCATCATCAACATCGAACGAGAATTTTGCTCCACCTGATAAAGGGAACCTTTATTTTAAGCACCACTCAGGTTTTAATTTACCACAGCAGCATGAAGGTGCCGTAAACTTATAATTGCTAAGTAGTTTTCTCGTTGCTATTCAAACTTTGAAGCTGGCACCGTAAAATCACTGATTCTGTGCCAATTCTTCGTCATCATCATTGGTGTTGTGTACAAGCTAAGGCTATATAAATAGCAAGCTGGCTTGTATGGATCTTTTTCAGCAGTTGACAGCACTTGAGGTAGGTGGGCTTGTTAGGGACTAACATTTATACGAAGTATCGACTGATATATAATTTTATTAACAAACGGTTTATTTTGGGTCTCGACTGAAAAAATGATTCTCACTTCGGGTCTCGACTGAAGTTAGGATAATTATTAACAAACCACTTTAAGTCGGGTCTCGACTGACTTAAAGTTATTTTATCCCAGGTCTCGATTAAAATAAAATGTACTAATGCTAACACTTTATTTCTGGTCTGACGAGGATAAAGAAATGTTATAATTATTGATTAGAACAAAGGATATTAACATTACCTTAACCCTTTGACTGTCCTGTGCACCATATATGATGCACAGACTTTTAAATGTATGCGCTTGCGCATCATATGTGGTGCACAATTTGTCTTATTTTCTTTAAGAAATTTTGTTTGGACTATTGAAAAATAAATTGACTAAAGGCTCTGAGCGTGTGGAGAATGTGTTTTTTAAATAAAACCTTAAAATTTGTATAAGAAAAACTGCAATTTCCAAGATATATGTATAACGATAAAAAAAGCATTTTTTCAACGAAGAATATAAATTTTATTCACGTTCAAAAACTATGAGAAAATGCGAAAAATGTATCCAAATCAAAAAAAAAAGATAATGTCATTATATTCTGTGTTATATTGTTATATTAATAGGAAGCAAGAAAATAAAGCAACTTTTAATGCATTTCATTAAAACACGGTAAACAGTACGGTTTTTGGCACTCATTACATTGTGTAGAAACTTTCTTTGCCTTTGAGATAGCAGTATTTCTGTTGTGACTTTCACCCAGTTTTTTTATAACAGCCAACACATCTTTTACGCACAATATTCCCAAAGTCTTTTCTAGATATTTCATTGAGCTCGTGAGATGTTTTTTTTTTCTTACCACTATACCAGTTATCTGCACCAGTTATCTTTAGCTAATGAAGCAACAACTGAACCAGCATGATCTAGTCCAGGTAATTTTTCAGATGTGCCTTACCCGCAGGATACGGAGAAATTCCAAACATAACCAGTCATTTCACACAACTTAAAAAATTTTATACCATATCTATGGCTTTTTCCTGGATTATATTGTTTGAACAAAAGTCTTCCGCTGTGCGAGATCATAGTTTCATCCAGCGAAATTTCTTCACTTGGGGTATGTATTTCCTGAATTTTTGATTTAAAAATACGTACAAAATTGGAAATTTTATGTAATCTATCTCCTGGAGCAGCTTCTTTATTATCAGCAACATGCCAGTTCTTTAAAATCAAAGAAAAACTATTGTAGCTCATACCAATTTTGTGAAACAGCGCTAGATAAAATAACTCATCTTTGTTCCAATAGTCTTCAGTCTTAGGATACCTATTTTATAATACCAGTAATAATTATAGTACCTATAAATTTCTTCATTTCAGGTACTTGTGATCTTTGACCATCTTTTCATGCGAGAGTTACGACGAATCTGATGGGATTCTATAAATTGTTGCGCATATTTCTTTGTTTCTAAAACCATCAGTTCAAAAATTTCGTCATCAAAAAATTGCTCAAATATACTAATTGGCATAGGCACTCACTCCATCATTAATTACGATACGCTAATTTAGACCATGTTTCCCAATAAACGGATATTTTTGTGCTTCTTCAAAATCATTATTCCACTGCTGCAAATCTGAAGAATGCTGAATGAATGCTGCCTTTACATCAAGGCAAGTTGCGGCAATTCTTCAAACGAGTTGTTTCCGCCATCAAATTCGCTATCGGATGAACCACTCACATGTAAATCTAAAATGTACTTGTCATCACCACCTGAAGAAAAGTCCTGTTCATCTGAACTATCTTACTTGTGTCAATTTGATTTTCAAAATCTGTATTATCAATTCTTGTTTTCCGGCCGTAAAATGATAATGGATCCTTACTTCACTCAAAATTTCTGAAAAAATTAAATAATGCTTTGTAGTTTGAAATACAATTTATTCCAGTTTTTCCAAATTATATATTTTTACAAATAATTAACAAAAGGTATTACATTTTATTTCTACGTCGAGTCTCTTCAAATATTTGAATCGCAAAGATAAAAATCGTCGAAATCCTTCCGCTTATATAACGAAGTCCTGATGTCTAAGCTTGTGAAGATTTGCTGAAAATGCCGTTACATTATTGCTAGAGTGTAACTAAATAATGTAATATATAATATGTATATGGATATATATGTTCATACGCACGTAAGATGCAGACCATAGTTAGCGCTGTAACTTTAGGCGTTGTTGCGCTGTCATTAGAAATCAGTCGAATTGAATTGAGCTGTTGTTGTTGAAGGAAGAAGCGTTGGAAATATCGAGAATTGGATGAAATTTAGCGTGGGAAGATTCTTTCGTTTTATTTGGCCTTTATTTCATCACTCTTATGTAGGTCGTGCTACAAGTTTAATAATTTATTGTAGACTCAACGACAATCCAAACATTACTAAACATTACTCAAGTCAATAATTTAATTACCTATATTAACTAACTGTAAAAACAGATATAAATGCTGTGCCAAAATTATAACAACATCTGAACTATATGTGATGCACAGAACGTCTGAATAGCAAATAGTTTAAATATTGCTCTGTGAATCACATGTGGTTCACGTAATTTGTACAAAATTATTACCGTAGACGCACGGCGAACAAAAAAAAATTTACTATGTGAACAGGCAAAGGGTAAAGCCAATTTATCAAGTGCCAAGCATTGGATATGTGTGTATCAGCTATTTGTAACATGTTAGTTTTATTTATACATCTATTTTATTATATATTTAAATTTCATGTGCATCTATTTCATATATCATATTGTGACAGATTCCCTAAAATGGTTAGGCGAAATCAGCCAAAACAATCCAAAAATGTACACAAAAGACAACCACAACAATTATCCCGCAGAACTTAATTGGAAATTAAGAGTTTCATGTCGACTTCTGCAGTGTAGCTTCTTGAGTGCAACTTCCACAGTTCTTGAAAAGGTAAAAATCGGGAATTAGAAGGTAAATGCGAAATGTCCTGATGCGTTACGACCACTTATTTCCCCTTCAATGAAACACAGCAACGGAGAAAAAGAAACGGACTCGTTTCTTCCGTTGTTTTCAAGAAGAAAAGACAAGTGCGGGTGACAAATTAGTTAAGTTTTTTTGTATAAAAAAAAAAGGAGCAAATTTCTGTTAGTAAGAAAAAATTTCAAATATCTGTCAATAAATAGAAATGCAACGACTTGAAAATCGCGGAGATTTATTATTTGCCAAGTTTGTTCAGTTGCAATTTACTTATTTTTCGCAAAAGCTTTTAGCTCTATGGCTGGCAGTGGTGAGTAATTTGCCAAGTAATTATTCTGAAATAGCAGCGCCAAGCATCTTCAGACTAGACCCATCAAAACTTGGCTACCCTGAATAGCCGGAGGAATACCTCCTTGTGGAGAACTCTAAAAATGGGTGGCTGCTACTGAAATCGAGGATCACAAAGTTTGAGTGTACATAAAATTTCTGCGCATATTTGGCAGTTGGAGGATACAGAAGAATGATCAGCCCTTAAATGTATCAAACTTGAATTCATCTGGGCTAGTCTGGTGTCTTATCGAGGAGCACCAAAGCCCTTGAGGAAGTCGTTTCTTCTATCAAGCACGAAAGCTTTGCTGACACAAATTCGACAGTGGACAAATACCAACGTGCACACTGACATCACAAATATTTTTTTCTAATTTATTTTTATATCTGTGGTAGTAAGTGGTTACTTACCCAACTTGGATCCGGCATATTTAGAATCCCGAGAAAAGTTTCCCTGTATTACTGTTTGCAATACGACGTCCCACGTCGAATTATTGGCTTGCTGAAAAGCACCCAGCGTGACAGAAAATTAAGATAACGCCATCCTAGCCTGGTGCCCTTTGGCAAACGCCATCAAAACGAGCCATTATAACTTTTCCACGACATAAGACACTAAAAATCTTCACCTTTCCTCATTAGAGGAATTAAAAAACAAAGTACATCCACGAAGCGAATGCATCATTGTCTATGTTTCCCAAATGACATAGATAAACAACACACTTCACGGCGGTGGCAGAACTCAATTGGCTCTAACCATTAAATCCACTTTCGCAAGCTCCATTCACTTCACATATTCAAGCCAAAGAGCTGCGTACGCTTATTGTGGAAACTATAGTGCAGTTCAGCTGCTAGCTACAAGACCTACTGACCTACTTTCGTGCACGCTTTCACCAAGCTGTTGCTGCTGCAACATTGTTGCAACAGATCACCACAAAAAGGAAAGATACTGCCTCTCGATTTATACAAAGCCAACATGTACCAATATTTTAACCTTTTATTCTACATATTTACTTCACATTCTTGACAATCTTACAAAACAACTCTCTGCCAAAATGTGTGATACAACTAGTACAACTATTGTGCAATTTAAAAAAATAGTGTGACAGTTATAGTTACACCGTTGGGTAGTTTTTTCCACAAGAAAATATATCACTGATTTCAAATCTAAAAATTACTAGTGCGCTCATTTCAGTTTTCACTTTATTCAAATTTGCGTGTAAGTCCTAACAACGGGCAGTACATCTACTTCATAGCCAAATTACACCATTAAAACAAAATAATGGCGGATTTGATAAAAAGCAAACCAATTATTAAGTAATTATCTGCAAGCAATACAGTATTGAACGAAATTGGAAGACAGTTACAGTAAAAATGAGGTGATGAGTACTGGAGTCCCGCAGGGATCAATTTTATATCCGCTCCTCTACTCTCTGTATATCCAAGACTTACTGGAAGACGATTTTGTTTCGGAATATAATATATATATGTTGACGAACCCTGTTTCTGTACGTTGGGATGAATGGCGATGATTTACAGAGGGAAATAAATCAGGACTATGGCTACATGGAAATAAATGCATTGAAAACTATCGCTTCATGGTTTTTCAATAGAGACAGATGCAAAAGTTGGACATTGGACTGCAAGTGGAAGGAGAATTTATTAAAGAAGTTTATTCAATAAAACATCCGAGAATGATAAACTGACTTGGAAGCAACACACTATGTATGCCAAGACAAAAGTGGCACAACTTATATAAATCATGATGAGAAGATACTTTTTTAATTGCTCGACGAGAATCCTAATCTAAGTACAATGAATTACTATCAATAATTATTTACAATATAATGAACTGGTCACAATGTAGGAATAACTAACTAAACTGCAGACAAAGAGTTCTAAACAAACCAATAAAGTCCATATTCAATTTGCATATAGTCTTACAACAACACATGTGTTGTAGGAATTGACAAATTTCTTGAGCTTAAAACAATTATGAAGATAAGAAATAAGATGATAAAGTCAAAGAGAATGTTAAGAGAGCATAGGGAAAAACATAACTACTGCACACGATTACGACAATTACAGTAGAACAGATAGAAAACTAAAGAAGTTTAAAACATGTACAATTGTACCCATTACAGAGTTGTATGATTTTAAGTACCGGTACCAGTGAAGTACCAGTACTCATACGAAAAAAATATTCAGTCTAGGATTAATTTTTTTTGCTTTTACTTTTACTCGAAAATTTAGCAGTACTAGTAAAAATATTGGTAGTGTCCAGTGACAATACTTCCCAGTATTTCCCAATACTCACTCAGTACTTACCAGTACCTTACTGGTAATTTACTCGTACTTACTTGTAATTAGATGTGTATATTTCCACGCTTTAAGTATTTTCTAGATTACTATAACTATGAAGACGCATATATGGTGTACACAAAAACTTTTTATTAACTCAATGAACTCCATTTCACGTAATCATATGTAACCTATATAGCAGTCTTTCAAATCCGTCTCATATATCACATTCTTCTTTATTTTCTTCCATATACTAAATAATAAATACTCCAACTTTGCTTTATGTTGAAGTCCTTGTCTCCCACATTTAGTTTTCACTACGCGCTATAAATGGAGGGTTGTAGTGGCGAGTACTGGTAAATCCTGGCGAGTACTGCAAGGTACTGGAAATTACTGCGAAATACTGGTACACACTAGTAGCAATTTTCGTAATGGTACTCAAAACAGGCAAGTTCAAAAGTAGTTAGTGATGCGCAGTGCTGCCAATGGAGGATACAAGCAAAGGAAAGGCCGTGTATATGCTCCGTGTTTCGTGTGCTGAACAAAGGCAGATTACTCTGATTTCTGATGATAGTGCGTGTTCATAGTCAAGCCTGCATGTATACGACCTAGTACTATTTGCTTGGAAACTACCTTGATAGCTTAAGATTACTGGCTGTAGTCTCAAGCCTCTCCTAACTTGAAGGTCGGATTATAACCTTCCCGTGGTCCACTGCTGTTACTTATTTATAAGTGCTAATATGATTAAGCCCGAACGGTTCCGTTTAAGGATCGAATGCAAGGTCCACTGGGAGTACTCATGATCTTATGGTCATATTATACGAAGTCATACCAATTGGGTAGCCGACATTGCTAACTTGGTACTACGGGGTTGAGGAGCCCCGAATAGCGCTACATTTAATAGCAATATTCGCCTCAACATGAGAAGGCCCCCTTGTGGGAGCATCGTAGTGGTTGTGGTGCCCCATATCCGGGCAGAGGGAGATTATCTGTGTCTGCATTACTTAGACGAACATTCTTCTCTGAACAGAATAGTTTGTTCTTTTGTTATAAATGCATACTGCGTCCTGTGTATTTGAAGGATGGTCGCTATTAATGTATGCTTAGAGGATTGGCTTTCGGCGTAGAGTTGCGCTAAATCAACCGGGTGTCCTCACCAAAAGATCGGAAGAGATTATAGGTAGGTCTCGCTTCGACCCAGTAAGTTCAATGTCAAGTGTGCATTGGCATAAACTGGTACTCTTTAGACGGAATATAATATATTCTGCCTTTCGAGGGCGTTGATTGTCGCTTGTCTACTAATCCGTATATGAAGAATGCCGTGACATTAAGGTATAATGGCAGGTGCTCACGTTAAACCCTGACAGCTTTCTGGTACTCAAAACATTTTAAGTACCAGTAAAAAATACTCACTTTTACTGGTAAATTGTCTTCCAGTATAAGTATTGATACTGGGACATGTACTGAGTAACAATTTATTTGAATATCATACAACTCTGTATCCATATGATCAGAAAAAATGAAAAATACGGAGCAAGAAAATAATAAAGAATTTTTCACATGAAAATGTTGCAATGGTAGGATGTGGAAACTGATTACCATGCAACACAGATATCCAGCGACTAAAAGACAATTGGAAAATAAAAGTGCTCTTCACTAATATCTGCCCTTGGCTGTTTGTAAAGATGTGAAGGAGGATAGCTCTGTATATAAATTAAGATACTAAATACTTCAATCTGACTTTTATACATTTCTGGATTTCTGTGTATATTATGAAATGAATTTTCAATCCTTACATTGTAGAGAGACTGTCTCCATAATGACTTAATTTTCAAATGTGCACACTAATGAAGTCCATCAAACACCCATTTGCAACATTTCGCTTAATTTTCAAATGGACCAAGTTTTTTTACTTTGTTTAGTGAAATTGCGGTAAAAGTGCCATCTACCGTCATTAAAATGAGTTGAGTTTATAAGAAAGTGAAAAGTTTTTCCAATAAAGTTAGCAGTGACTTCCATTAGCTGATCATGAAAGAAATTTCTTCTCGGCTTTCTTCTCTTTTTGGTCTCTTTCAGCAACAAAAATTTTCTTCTACTAAATGCTTCGCAACTACAGTAAATACCTACTCGCAAATTTTCTTCATAGAATTAAATTAAATTATTGAATTCTACCATGGTCGTTACTCACATTGAGGAACTATCAATGACATTCGAAATGAAATAATTTTCGTGCATATTCTGTCACCTCTTCACTGCCTTGAATTGACTTAATTTCACGATGCCATTTAACCACACATTTCTAAGAAAACAATATTTGTTCAAGAAGGAATTTATGTGGATTCTCCGGAATATAGCAAAAGCTAAAAAACAATGTCGTTTATTCCTTGCTGTTCACTACTATTCATCGTGAGATATAGCTTAAGTGTCATATTCAACGTAGCAGCTGAGATAAAAGGAAAAATCGATCCCTGGTTATCAGTCGTTGAATAGTGCAGACGTATAGAGAAATTTGAAGTATTAAAAGTGCTCAAATTTACAAAAGGACAAAAGCAAATTACATAAATAAAGCAAAGAGAGCAGTGGGGATACAAAAGGGTAAAAGAAATAATAAAAAAAAATACAGGACAAACGGAACTCTGGCTAGATCTTCATTTTTCCATATTTACTCTCCTGCGAACTACCTCAGTTTGCTTACTTTGCACGATAGAGAGACCTGATTCGTCTACATAATAAATTTTTGCAGGAGAAAACTTATGTTGGGTGTATGCTTGTTGCAGGATATAAAAAATAATTTCCAACATTTTCTCGATTGTTGTGTTCAAGGATGCTCCGGTTGCCGTATGGAAAGGCAGTACATTTCGGCGTCTTTTTTGAAATGCGTAAACTCGATTTTTTCCTGCAGCCTGCCGTGAATATGAGAACGGATTTGAGATTTTATTTTTAACGGTAAGTTGAAATGCTAAAGATCGGATATCTGAACGAGCTAGTCCAAAAAATCATGCTTCCATTTTTATAAAGTACTTCACTAAATACTCTTCCACTAATTTATTAAAAATAGGCCTGAGACCTAGTGAAGTAGACAAAAGTTCCTTAATACTTTTACTATTTCTGGCCATCCACTGCAAAGCTATATATGGGGTACATTCAAAAGCCTTTGCTACTAATAAAACGCCCATTGTAGCGATAAAATACTCTACACTTTATCATTACTTTGAATGTTTTATACCAGAACCAAGCAGAAGTGATACAACAGAAATAACTCACATTTATTTTGCACTATACAATACAATAGAGCAATAATAATTGCGATAGCAATAACAATAGCGACCGAGAGCTACATATACATATAGGAATCTTTTGATTTAGTCAGTCGCAACTTAACTCCACAGTTGGATAGACCGACCGTATTTTAATAAATAGTTATAAAACTAAATCTGGTTTTTATTATCACGCAACACCCATATTACTATTCCTTAAAACTTTAATGGCTTTTTCCTAAGGTCTGTTTTCCATTTCCGCATCATTGTTCCTTTTTTCACCACCATAGAGCTTAGAATCTGGGAACAAAATAAAAATATTATAATGTTGAACCTTGTGGGTAATGTGGTATGATGATCCACATTAGATGCACTGCAGTATTTCAAATTACCCGAACACTGCTAAGCTGGAAATTATAATTGCAATTAGCAACTGGTTAAAATAAACACGAATACTCACTATAGAATCACTAAAGAATCGTACACGCTATACAACTATGATAAGCACAGCAATAGCTATGGAGAATTCTTTTGACGCAAACAAAAATGCCCTTGAACACTGCAAAATATTTCTAAGAATTGAGGGCAATGCAACATACGTTCGTGCCGATGTTTTTGGTTGTGATATAGAACTTGAACAGACTAGAAAAAAAAATGGCAGAATTTTGTCATTTTGTTCAAAAACACCGGAATAAGGTTGTCACTCCAAATAGTCCGAACTTATTCTAATAAAAAAAAGGTAAAAAATCCAAAATTTTTATTTTAAAGCACCATAACTCCGGAGAGGAGACTTCAAGATACGGAGGGTTTCGTGAAAGACTAGAATGTTCTTTTAATCACCCTGTAACTTCGAAATGACTGAGATGTGCCCCCCCCCCCCTTCCACCCTTTTAATCATTAATTTAGTTTATATAAGTGAGTATTCAAACACCTCCTTCCATTTCGACTTCTCTCTCGGAAACGCTCTGCATAAGTTGAGAAGTTCATGAAGTTTTAAGTTCCTGCATGAATTCTTTAATTGTTTTTTTTTGTTCGAAGAACGAAAAGGTCTGCACAGACCTAAGCGTCTGCAGAAGGATTAAAATGAATTGTATGCTGTAATATTTCATTACACACAATTAGAAATCTTATACTCATTTGTGCAGAGTAGCAGTGGTAACAAAATTGCAAAAAGAAATTTGGAAGTTGTGGAGAATATTTACAACGAAAAAATTTCTTTTAAATTAGCTTTTGCATGTGAAGTCTAACGTCTTGCATTCGCATGTGTAGTACACTTCAAAGACATCCTTTATTTCCTAATTACTAAAATTTCATTATGTCTGCGGATTTGTTAATAGGTGCAGATGTTGCAATACAAAAAGCAAAAATATAAAACCAAAAAACATATTAGTTGCCCCATTTATGCTTAGCAGGGCAGAATAAGTTGATTTGAAAATTCAAAAGACGTCTGAACGGGAATTCATCTCGAAACCATTAATTCCCAGGAGATAGGTAATAAAATAAAATAAAAAAAAGGAGCCAAACAGCAATTTCCAGCAGGGTATAATTCCACCGTTTTTAAATAGGTTGTAAAAAGTGCAAAATTGGATGCGCATAATAAAAAGGAATTGAAAGCAATATGCGCCCCCATGCAGAGATTGAGACTTCCATCTTGTTGCAATTCATGTCGTTGAGTTCGGATAGAAATTTCCACCTCATAAAGCAACATATAAAAAAAATATATATAAATTTTTCTCCCCGGCTATAGGGTAAGAAGAATGGAATTTCAATGACGGCGGGAAGATATGGAGCCTCGCAATAAGATTGCCAACGGAATTTATTGAATTGCATCCATGCACATTTTTTTTGACCGATTTGGAGCTGCGCTATACTCTGCACTTGCATATGAAATTATTACAGAGGAAATTAAATTGTTCGGGCGATACGATGGTGAGGAAAAAATGCATTTCGTGCTTGACAATATCTCTTGTTGGGGCTGTCAATCATGACATGATAGAGCATCTGAGCAGAATATGCTTTACAAAATATTCTGCATGTTTTGCACTAGTGGATAGCTGCATACGCCATCGATCATTAGAAAACATTTAAATTTTATACGAGCCGTTTGCCAGTGATTTATGTTTCCGGCTGTAGCTCGTCGAAACATCATGAGTGCTCCTTCATGCACGTGCAGTAACGTTCTAAGTGAGCAACTCCATGTCGAGGATGTAGAAGGATTGTACCTCTACTATATGTAGGTATATATATGTTTGTATACACTGGACGACGGACAGGAACATTCTTAAAAAGATGAGTAATGACGTCGTACGTCCTGAGAAACCAGCGTTTTTGTCAAAATATTGTTTGAGTTCGCCTTATCGAAACCATGTATCATTCCAGCATCCGCCGGAATGAAGCCGCCCAAAGGAATTTCTACACACTGAGTGTTGCCCGATTGAAGCGTGTCTGTTAGTGTTTGCTTATCTGAACTCGACTGCTTTGGTTCAATTTAGGAAACGATTACTGTTTTAAGTTTATCTTTTTAAATTAGAATAAGACATGACCACAAATACCAAGGTGGGAAGGATAGAGAGGGCTTTTGTTGTCATATTTAAATCTGGGAGGGTGCTTGACTCGTTTTATTTCAATCCGGGTTATGTTTAAGATTTAAAGCTTATTTTGTGCAGATTTAAATTCGCTTGTTTTCGAATGAGAAATTGCCAAATAAGCTAATCTCTACACGAAATCTTGAATAGACTTCTGCAATACTTTGACAAAATGTGTAAACGTCAAATTTAAATGTGAAAAAAGGAAAAGCGCGAGTTTGTTAAAAGTAAAAAATTCAAAGCAATGGCTGCATTTATATTTTCCATATTGTTAAATATTTATTGTTATTTCACAAAAACAAACCGACTAAAAACATTGATTAAATAATTAATAAGGAAGTAGTAGTACAGTTAGGGCTGCCATCCGTCCGGGTTTCCCTGGATTTGTCCTAGTTTGGAACGCGTCCGAGGAGAGTCCGGGCGGGGTTTTCTATATTGACCTGGTTTCAAAATTTTGGAAACCAAGTAAATAAAAATTTAATTTTTTGCGTATGTACGGTGTAGTTGATAATGCTGACAGTCAGACTGACTCGACTCTCACTCAAGTTCTCTCTTCTGGTCGCAGCCAGTGTTAGCTCAGTAACGAAGCTGGCAGTACGACAATTGCTTGTGTAACTTGCCTTGTGCACCTGTGTTTGTTTTATGCCCCCCCTCCAACCCCCATCAATGTAAAATCGCGATACTACAGGTGCGTCAGTTCACGTGTGTAAAATAAATGTAAATGCCACCGTTCAAATACGAGAAATAACCCAAGTTGGCGATACTACACGAGAGATAAAACTGTAACGGAGTTTCGGTGGGATGGCTGCGGATAGCTCGTCGGACCAGGGTTTCTTAAAAATGAAACTCCTTCAGTTACAATATAAATAAAATATTTCTTTATTTGGAAAAAATAGCCTACCAGTTACACAGCTAACTTAATTTAGTTCTATTTATCACTTATACTAGAGACTATGTAGTGGTAAAGGGAACTTCACACGGCTTACCACTACTAAAATAATTCTAAATTCAACATTATAATAACCTGAGAGGGAGACGGTGACGTTTCAAGAAAATATTCGATGAAGGACAGATGGTACGGAGAATCATCACACGGCGTACCAATTAAGTGTTAAGGCGGGATGGTTCACGGTAACCTTAACACAACGGATGAGGATGAGGACGGATGGTACGGGGAAATTCACACGACGTACCAAGGAGATGTTAAGGCGGGATGGTTCACGCTAACCTTAACACCACGGATGAGGACGGATGGTACGGGGAAAAATCACACGAACAACCAAGGATGTGTTAAGGCGGGATGGTTCACGCTAACCTTAACACAACGGATGAGGATGAGGACAGATGGTACGGGGAAAATCACACGACGTACCAAGGATGTATTAAGGCGGGATGGATCACGCTAACCTTAACACAACGGATGGGGATGAGGACGGATGGTACGGGGAAAGTCACACGACGTACCAAGGAAATGTTAAGGCGGGATGGTTCACGCTAACCTTAACACAACGGATGAGGACGGATGGTACGGGGGAAAATCACACGACGTACCAAGGAAATGTTAAGGCGGGATGGTTCACGCTAACCTTAACACCACAGATGAGGACGGTTGGTACGGGGAAAAATCACACGACATACCAAGGAAGTGTTAAGGCGGGATGGTTCACGCTAACCTTAACACCACGGATGAGGTCGGATGTTTTAAGAAAATGCACGGGGATTATTCACACGGCGTGCAAGGATTTACTAGTGTGGGAATTTTGCGCTCCACTAGTCAACTAGTAAAATGTCTGATCACCTAACTCGTCAAGCTCCCTGACCAGACTGACTTCTGTGGGCAAATGGCGCGCTTTATATAGCCGGGGGTCAGAGCTTCTTAGTGGCTGAGTGCCTGATGCTTCTACTGGCGTAAGTATAAAAGAGCTTGCAAGCTCTTTTGAAAAGCTTTTCTTGTACTTGACTAGTACATGTGCTGGCGTGCTGATCATGCAGCCTGTGACTATGGCAGCTTGTTTGCATGCCTCAGTGGCGTGGTTACTTGGACTTAAGTTCAAGTTTTTACTGAATAACCCAGTGGCGGGCAAAAATAATTGAATTCGGTTTTAAATTTGTAACTTCTTTACAAAACAAAAGACTTAAAAATTTACAAAAACAACAAGAAAAACAAAAAGTATGTAATATAAAGGATGGGTATATCTTAATAAAAAGGAAAATTCATTTTTAAAAGAAGGAAACATCGGAGCTTTTACCGAAAAGGGGAAGTGTAGGCATGTGCATTCTACTAAGATCATGCTGTTCCTCGGCATAGTGCAAGTGTATAATTTTTACAACAATTTAATCAGTTTTACTGGATGTTAATGCACTACATGTACTGCAATTAAAAATCAGTTTTTTTTTTACAAAACAAAAACATGATGACACAAAATTGATAGATGAGTAAATGAATTTACAAAATATCAGTCAAAATCTAAGCGATAAGACAAGCTTTTATAATTTTTTAAAACATCGTATGCTCATTTCGGCACCGAGGTATTGAAGATTGCACAGTATGTTTAAGCGTACCAGCTCATAATGCCAACGAAGAGAGAGTGCTTTAACAATTTCTCAACTATGGATGAAAGAAAGAAACTCACTGAACATATAAACGGCTTCGTCACTAATCAAAACAAAATTTAATTTTAAAGATTTTAATTGTGTTGATTTTTATACATTGTTAAAAAATGGTGAGAGGCCTTTGCTCTTTATTCTCTGGTTTACAGAATCTACAAAATCTCCAAAATGTTTACATGGCAAAAAATTAGGTTCTGAAGACCATAAGAAAAAGTCTCTAGCGACACTTCTTGAAGTGTATATGTTACAGTCAAAACACGAAATCCGTCAAAACCCGATTTTACTAGGAAATTCTAGTTTTAACTAATATAACACAGTTAAAACTAGAATTAACGAGAAGTTTTGTTAGAACTAGTATTAACTAAAGAATATTTAGTTAATTCTGTTTGTGGCTGAATTCTCGCGTAGCTCTTAGTTAAATCTAGAACTGGCTGGTTGATATTAGTAAATTTGCGTTATAATTGAATTCTCTCGCCATTAAACCTTGATGTGGCTATTTATACACAAGGTATGTATACGCAATAGGTAAAGGTGGGGGGGAGGGGTACAGATCAGTGACACACACACACGCCCCGCACACGTAGCCACACACACACACACACACACACACACACATTCGATCGCGCACACAAACCTCCGCGCGCGCGGATATGTGTGTGTGTTAACGTGTGCGGGGGGCGTGTGTGTCACTGATCTGGTACTGCCATATAAAAATTTAAGATTTGTACGTATACTGTAAAAACGATCAGTCCTAGACGTTTTATTTGCACTGAAAAGTTCTTCAGAATATGAAAACCTATGAAATTGATCATCATCAGTTATACTTTCCAACGAACCGTTCTAGAAATATGCGAAAAACCACTTCAAAAGTCAAACTTGTGCAGATACGGGTATTCACCTGCAGCATCATAAGAATTCTAGCTTTTTTACTTGTTTTTCTTATAAAAGGCATTCTTTATGTAACTTTAAAGACCGTGCCTCTGTAATAGGTATTTGGATTCAAAGTTATCATTTCTTTAATATAACTTTCAGATATGTGTAGTTACTACACATACCAAAAATTCGAAAATTTTAAGGGTTTCAAAGTTTGTTTAAATTTAGCACGACAAAAAAACTTAACTTTCAGCAAAAGAAGAATGTTTGGAAAGTGTAAATTTTGTTCGATTTTCGATGGAATTACCTTATGATAAATTAAAAATAAAAATTAACAAAAAACCTGGCCAAACTCACTCTACAGTTAACTTAACAGCAGAACACACAATAGTCTCCGGAAATCTAGAGACGGAAATTGAGCAAACTTCGAAGACTAGAGACCGAGCCTGGAAACCCGATTGATTTGAAACACACGACGAGAGACCAGAGCCGGAGAACAAAAAAATTTCTAGTAATTTGTTATCTTTAGAGATAGCTTGTTTTGCATCTCCAAAGTATATGCATGGGTCTCTGGGTGTCCAGAGATCGACAAAGTGGTCTCTCGCCATGTAGCTTCAACGAAGCTATTTTGAAAGTTATATGGCACACTAAATGTAAAATTGCATTTCTAATTTTTAGAAGATTTATTTATATTCATAATTATAAGACAGATTTAATTTAGTTCATTCATATCGTTTTATTTCACTGTTTTTTTGTAAACTGACTAATTTTATAATAAATAAATAAAAAAAGAGAATATGCATAACAATTTCAACCTATTTCATTAGGAAGTAAAATAGAAAATTATTTGGCAACAATGTCCGGGCTTCAAGCTTAAATGTCCGGGGCTTTCGAACTTGTTGTCCTAGTTTAATGATTTTACAGATGGCAGCCCTAAGTACAGTGAACATCGGACCTCACTAAATAAGTGCGGTTTTGACGTTTCCGAAAGTAATTATTTCAGAGTTCTCGAAGATCAGTGAAACTTTGGAATTTAACGATTTTAATAGATATTATATATAATTGAAATTATGTTGTGTCAGAAGCTTGAAATGTTTAGTTTTATTGACTTCAGTGTTTTGTGAAATTAAATTTGATAAGATATTAATTTAATGTGATGAATTGTGCGGTGCAATATTGCAATAATAATCGCCGAACTTCCGGCGGAAAATCGTTTTTATACCCTAGATGAAATCTATAGGGGTATACTAAGTTTGTCATTCCATTTGTAACACCTCGAAATAATGATGGTAGAGCAAAATGAATTGGGCACCCACGCATAATATTAAAAGTTATTTTGATTTTTGCATGTTCGTCCGTCCGTCCGTCCGTCTGTCTGTGCGCACGATAACTCGAGAGCGCGCATATTTAGAGAGCTGAAATTTTGTACACGGACTTGAAAAAAAAAGTAAAATTAAGTTCGAAAATGAGACACATCGGGCAGCTCCTTCGTGGGGTTGCCATACAAAAATTTCGTTTTCCGTTATATATTTGAACACTGCCTGAGAACGCGTCGATGTAGAGAACTGAAATTTGGTACGTGCTGTTCTCATTGTACTAGCAAAAAAAAAATTCAAAAATGGACTAAATCGGGCAACCCATTCTTGCTGTAGCCATATAAAAATTTAGGTTTTTTATGTATACTGTGAAAACGATCAGTCCAAGACATTTTTATTGTACTGTACTTCTTCAGAATATGAAATCTTATAAAATTGGTTATAATCATTTTTTCTGTCCGACGAACCGTTCTAGAAATATATGCGAAAAACCACTGCAAAAATCAAAAGTGCTCAAATGTGTACCCATACGAAATTTCATACGGACATTCATCTAGGCCCTAGGGTATCATAAGAATTGTCCTTAGACCAATTTTGGCTTTTTTACTTGTTTAATATTTTAAAACACTTAGTCGACCACACGTGCCACAGTGAATTATACGATTTTTATCGCGCTCTGGCAAGTCAAACAAGAGAACAAGAGAAAAAATAACTGTTTTCTCTATGGTCAAAATTCTCCGTGGAATTTTTTTCGATAAAACTTTCAGTTGGTAGGGAATACTAAAATAGCTCACCCGCATTTTTTTGTTTTCCCCTACCACACCCCATCCCATCGATAGGTTGATTAGAAATCTTGTGATTTTACGATGAAGCGTCACATTAAAAAAAATCGTATCTCAAGAACGGAGCATCTAATTTTTCCGATTCAAATGCTGAATAAAGCTTAAAGGCAAGCACGCACTGATGCGGTAGCGGTAGCGGTAGAGACGGTGGTGGCGGTGAGTTGGAGCATCTTCCATTCTCACCGCCACCGCGATAGCGAAATTCATTTCATTTGAAACAGTACAGTCATCGAAATTAGTGAAGAACTGATTGCAATATTAAAATTAAGCAAAATTCTGTATGACTTGTCACGTCTAGAATATCAGGATATTAGAAATTTTGTTTTTCAAAACTAACTTCTTTTTGTATATGTTTCGTCAACAGTGCAACCGCGTCGCGACGTCTTTTTTCAAGGATTTTGGCTATACCAGAGGATACCTTGACTAAAGATGCGTAACTTTTATTATTAGGAAGTTTTCGATATCTCCGCACATTTTCGAGAAAAATGCCCAGGGAACACGTTACGTGGGACACCCTGTATAACCCGGTTCATCCCTAATTCGAATAAAAAATTAAAACCACAAATATTATGTTCTCTCAAACTCAGGCACACAGATAGTATAAATCTTCAAAGTTTCATATACATTGCGCATACATTATTCAATTTATGGATGCTTCAACATGTATGACTATTTTCCTTTTCATATGCTTACAAAATTAGTTCATATTCACCGTACTAAAAGTACAACATCGGAATAAAAAATATTACTTTATTTGTGTGATTAAAATAGCCTTGGAGGTCATTATCTAAAATATGTATTCATTTCTTAAACAAACTTGATATACAAACAAATGAGTTTTGGCCGCCCTTATCCCACTGTGCGTCGGTGTGTGCTTGCCTATGTTTTAAATCTTTTATAAAAACTGAACTGAACGACAATTTTGTTTGTTAATAATAGTATTTTTCTTCTTCAAAAAATAATATTATTCACTAGAGAGGACTTCTAGCACTTTTTTTTCCAATTTTTATTTCGAGGCTAGAAACCATATCTATCTATCTATATATCTACCAAAACATTCGGTTTCGTTTTTGAGACATGTATTTTCAAAGTCACCATTTACGCAAAGTAACAGCACTGCAGAGGAATGTATTGTTTTATTCTGAATGTTTTTTGTACATGGAAAGATAAGGCAATAAAAAAATACAAAAAAAAAGTTGTTAGAGGTTCTCAATAGAAAAAGCAGTTCCCCTTAGTGCAGTGCTCCCATAGCGCGTTACTTTGGGTATACGATGACTTTAAAAAATCAGCAAATCGAAGCCGGACGCCATCGCAAGTTTTTGTACATAGAAAGATAAGGCTTCTTATGGCTTCAAAATAAAAATAGAAAAAAAGTGCTAGAGGCCTTATCTAGTGAATACTACTTTTGAGTCTCTTATCTCTTTTCTACTCACTACTGTATCTACAGGTATATTTATGCGAATGCTCGCAACCAAGATAATAAGAAAATAAGATAATAGTTTTTTTTTATCTGACCAATAATTTACTTAAAATGTTCAATTCTGCCTTAAATAGTGGTTTTTGACACATTTTATTTTATTCCTCTTTTAATATATTTAACACACGTGTATACATTATTTTTTTAAAGTTCAGAGCTTCTAGAAACACCTTTTTCAAATAGTAAATAAATGCACCATTCTTTAAGATGGCTCAGCTGAATATACTCGTATTCGCTGGGTCTTTATATGAGCTCGCTCTGGTAAATTTTTCTAAAGCATTTGATGGGATAAATCACTCCAGTTAATTTTTTTAAAAACTTTCTACTTACTTGGGACATACCTCAGGGCTCCATTCAAGCTCTTCTAATATTTAGCATGTGTATTTAAAACCCTGATGTTCTGAAGAGTTGTAAACTACATCCGTATCACGATGATGCATAGATGTATGTTAATCGCCTACTTGACACAATGTTAACTTTTATAATGCAAGCGAAACTTAAAGAATGTTTAGAGATATGCAACTAATAACGTTTTATTACAGTCAAACCTCTCTAAGTAGATTTTCTTCTTACTCGAATTTATCTTTAAATCGCACTTCATTTGGCACTCCCTTCGATTTTTCATAGAAAACCCTTCTCTCAACTCAAAATTCTTTCGCTCGAAATCTGCCCTATGTCGAACTAATTTTCAAAAATGTTTGGACTTTTTTCTTACTATTCGCCGTCCTCTAACTCGAATTAAATTCATATAAACTCTTGCCACGTGTTTTTACCGTTTGCTATGGCTTGATTTTTACCGATTTTTTCAGTTCATCATATATAAAATCAAAATGCACACAAATAAAGTAAAACGCTTAGAAAAATCAGAACATTTTTAATGAAAACTCGAAATTTCCGTCACTCCCCTCAACACAAACTGATTTCACTGGCAAGTGCGATTGCGACTTCGAGCAGTTTGACTGTATTTATTAATCCCACAAAAGTCACCAGCTGTAAATTGGACCAATATCCTTTCACTTAAGAATATCCATGAATAAACCATGTCCGAGTTAAATTTCCAAAAAAGGTCAAGTCTCATCACATCACCCAAGAGTGAGAGCAAAGATAAGTAATTTATCCCAATTAAAGTTTCCTGTAAATATTGATAAGAACACCATTACTCCTCCTCTTTTCTTCCGTTGCATAAATAGCTTATACCTTCGCCATATTTAATTATAGCAACAGCGTCGTGATATTATTAATTACATCACACGGGATCCACTTTGGCTCCGACGGATAAGCACAAAAAAGGGCAATAAATTTTCGGATGAATTACTAAAACAGAAGGATCTGTAGCTCTAGTGGTGCTATTTTTTCGGCATCACCTATAGACATAACTAAAGCTTTATCTTCCAGGGATGAGTTCTTCCTGTCATGTCCGTTCATTTGTTTCTAATTGAGACAAACACTGCTCCGTTCCGCCAATATTTATGTATGAATGTGGGCGTTTTTACATTGTTTGTCTGTCGATATAATCTGGAAATGCTAGTGGTGATTACTGTACGGAATCCATCACAGTATTTTCCGGAGCATCTGCTAGAAATGACATAGAGAACTGTGAGGGCTGCCAGTGAAAGCAATCTTAACTGATATTGAACATGTCAATACACCATGGATGCGTTGCAAGACATAAGTTTCTAAATAATTCTAATGCTTGCATAATGTATGTGCATTGCATCCAGATAGAACAATGCAATTCCACCCACTATTTCTGGTTGCACATAATATGCATCCCTTCAGCCGTGAGTAATTCAACTCTCATATACTTACTGCTATTAGTACAAACTAGAAATTTCAGAAGAGAAGCGACGGAAGTGCAGTAGTCTAGCACCGCTGTACGGCACAACATAGCACAACAGGAAACCACGAGGAGAGCAAGCTTGCTATGCTCTTGGAAGGGTAACATGAGTATTTGAAAGGAGCTACAGTAACCATAACATCCATTAGGTAAGCTTAACTCCATTATTCTCCATTATCATGGCAGGTTTCCCTAGCAATACTGTTTCGTTGCATCAGGATTAGTTTTCTTAGCATTCCAGGGATGGTTGGTTGCTTGCATCGCTTTAATAGCGTTCTCCCTTAAAATCCCTAAAATCTGCTCATTTGATAAGGGCAACTTTAAGGGCCGTTGACAAATTCCTGAAGGTTTCCGTAAGGTGTAGGAATACAGAGGACCGCTAACCGTTCATAGTGTCGTTAAGAGGAAGGGTACGATAATAAAGGAAATAAAGAAAAAGAAAGAAAAAAAAACACCCGAAATGTTACCCCTTGGGAATTTTTTATTATTTTCACCCTCATTTAATGGGGAAAAATAAGCAGATTCCGACGGTGAGCGGATTGAACTAAGGGGAGATATCGAGCTGGTGAAATAATTCAACGCTTCCTATTATCCCGGGGGCAATGGAAATCCTTTGATGTTTTAGAAGTGTTTAGCAAAAGACTTGGCTTCGAGAGTATATACATTTTTTTTTATTTTTTCTTCTCATTTTTCGCTGCAGCCTTGAGTAATCAAACACTTTTTAAAGTGCTTGAAAATTTCTTCAGGCCATCTTTACTCCAGCTCTTTGTCACAAAGCGGCTGGGAAATTGGAAAAGGAGCAGAGAGGAAAAAATCTATTCACAACACACAATTCAAAGACAAATTATTGACTTTAAGATTATATCCCTTTTGTGGCAATTCAACTTACTTAAACGTGTAGCTTCAAGGTTTTTCCAGCTCCTTTGTGCATTGAGGTTTTTTGTCGTATCCTTGAAGTGAGAGAGCACTTAGTGTGGTGTGAACAGTTCCTTCTTAACTTGACGCTTTTGAAATGTGCTTTTCACTATGTCTTATTATATATTATTATTTGTGTCCTTGTTACATAATTAGTATTACTTATTTCCGAGCGTGTGTAATTATCTGGAAGAGGGGGAAAAATGTATATGTATAAGAAGAAAATATACATAACTATGTACTTCAATGTACTTCAATTCTGAAATCTGTCCCGATCTGCCACAGGGGTGCGGCACTTTAAGAGACAATATGGATAATTTTCCAATAGTTTGAGAGTTCAACAAATTTAAAAGTGGTAAAAAAATAAATAAATAAAATGAAGAGTGCAGAGATAAGAAAATATTGAAGGGTGAAAAAGTGCAAAGAGCACTTTAAGGAGCAAGTAAAATTTCAAATTTAGCAGAGTTATTATAAGGAAACCTAGTAAAAGCTAAAAATTTTAAGAGAGGAGCTCGAACGAGGATTGAAATCTCTTGAGCCGTAAAGCGATAAGTACTGCGTATATTAAATATTTGTTCTTTGATCTATTAGTTAATTTAAATTGTACTTGATGTCCGTTTTCTACATCTTTGGAATTAATTAGTGAATTAGTGTTTTTTTTGTTTGTTTTATTTTTGTCTGCAAGTTTCCTAAATTTGTTTGTTTTTTACAAGAATTACTAATTAAATTAAAATAGAGTTAAGGATGTTGAAAGGTTTTCTCTTATTATGTTTTATAAATCTACAAAAATAATTCCTGGACTGTAGCTAATTACTTGGCGTAAGCGTATCTATTGGCCCACTTCCATCGCTATATACAGCGAAAGCTCCGCGCAAGAGCCTGGGCTGTTAATTAGAAAATTTCCGCGTTTTGTATCGGAATGGAGCTTGACACTAATCAAGAATTTAATTATTTTTGGTAGCACACGTTTTACAAAATTTTCTTTTCTTTTTGGGGCCGAACTTTAATCTTTTTTTGCGGCTTTCATGTTACAAAAACATTTGATTTGCATATTTCTTGTCTCCTGTTATAGTTTTGACCTCTATTTTAGTACAATATAAACGTCTAAGAAGAAAAGTAATGTATTACCCTCGTGTATAGAACTATATAATGATTGCGAAACGCAATTTGACTTAGTACCTTGTTGAGTTGGAGAGGCGCTACTACTGCAGATTAGACGTAACCAAACGGCAAGCCAGCCATGCCTCGCTCCAATATAAAATCAGCAATGACTAGACCTGATATAGGGAAAACCGCAATTTTTTCCTAAAAATTTACTGGACATTTCTTCCTTAGAATTGTTATGTATTGGAGGCCGACAACGGCATACATTGTATCTAAAAATAAATCCAGTCGGCCACCAAAGACTGACTAAATATTCTCCCGAAACATTTTCTGTAAATTTCTGAGTAGAAATGAATGCTATTTGCTCATCTACGGGTCTATGCTTATAAAAATTGTTGTGGCTCAAGCAATCATTACCAGTCTACAATAATGCATAACAATTCTAAGGAAAAAATTTCCAGTAACTTTCTAAGAAAAAATGGCGGCGTTCCCTACATCAGGCCTTCGTGGATTGTATATTCTATCGAGGTGTTGTCTGCTTCCCAGCCTATGATATTAGTTTACCTATGCGTACGGCTTATCCCTTGAGGCACTTGTCCATACTTCAGTTGCACAGCTTTGATTTCAGCGAAGCATGAGCAAAACTGTTCAAAATGGTTCAAGTGGAGCCATCTGACATTGTAAGAAGGAAGCATTTTCGCAATCTATACACAAGGGTATTACCATGATGAAAAAATGAACAGTGCCATCTGTTGGTATTGTTCTTTACTAATTTTCCCCTTAAAATTATTATCCCTTAGTTTAGGGGTCTAAGGCAGTTTAGTTCGGTTTGTGGAGATTCTTAAAAAGGCTGGTAAAAGAATTCGTAGTAGCCTGTCATCCTACGCTCATAAATACAAAGAGGATAGTTCGTTCCACATGTCTGGAAATTATTCTGTTAGTAAATTATATTCTTAAAAACAATGAGAAATTAGTTGACTTTAGATGTTTTACGGCTGTTAATGGAATTTTGCGGAAAACTTACCTATGAGACTGCAGTCAATAACAATGAAAAATTTTCCGACAAATGGACATTGCTTGAGAAAAATACTTCAAAATGATTTTCGGAAGGTTGTAGTTTATCTCGGTTTTTCAATAGGCCCAATGTCATAAGATTGTTTTGGGACAGAAAAACTATAAAAAACAAAAAGCTCTTACATGTATAATGAGCTTCAAGGAAAACCTTACCCGCCTTATAGTGGATAACAACGAAACGTAACTTAATATTGCTTGAAATTGCTCTTGCTAAGGAAAATAGAATCACTTTTTCGACGTAGTCGTTTAAAATCTTGTTATATGTGAAATATTCATTAATGTCCACATGGGTTCAGTGACCCAAAAGAAAAGGATTCAAAATGGTGTATTTCAATCATACTAAATGAATTACGTATATGTAGGTATGTGTGTCATTCTATAATAGTCCAATAATGCATTTAGATGATTCTGCCAAGAATTTTTATTTTTCAGGAGTACTAAATACTTATAACAGCGAAAGAATTACCTGGCTTGCTGGAAAGTCTTATATTGGCTTATATATGATTTTCGTTAGAATTTTAATGCATTATTGGAGGCCGACAATGGGTGCTTGTGCACCTAACAATCTGTATGAGCGAGTAAAGGGCTAGTTTAACAGTCGCTCGCAATGCGATGAAGTTCTGAATACAACCAGCTTTATATGGTGACCGTGCGCCCTGTACTTTTTAAGATAGACAGTGTTTTGTGAAAACCCAACAAAATTTCGTAATCACCCTGTAGCTCCGAAACGGTTGATATGCCCCCCCCCCATCCCTTTCATACAATTTTTTGTTTGTCTAGGTGAGTACTATCACCTCCCGCTCTATTGACCACCATTGAGGAAACACCCTGTAGATACTATAGGTCTAAGTTGTAACAATTCGGTAGTGAAAACAACCAGCCAATAACAACTGTAATTAGTAATGCGCTTAAAATATTTGAAACTCAACATTTATTATAAATTTCCGTAAAATTGAGAAAGCAATTTGTAATTTAATAAAATTAATTTACAAACAATTTTATACGAAACGTTAACACTTCAAAAGCAAATGGTGTGGTGGAGTTGCTATCCTAAGTTATTGTTGCTATGCCAGTTATTGTTGCCATGCGCCTTTGAATACCATTCTTTGGTGCTGTGGCAAAACCATGGCTATATAACCGCCATCTGACTTGACTCGATCTCTTTTGTACTTTGGTAGTTAACTTGGTGATTTAATTCCTGGTATCCTAATTCTTATTAATCAGATACTATATTTGGTTGACAAAAGTGTGTTGATTGCGGATATCGATGCGATTGGACTGGACGAGGTTCCAGTCAGATTTCTGAAAATAATTTTCCTGACATTCACCCCGAAATCACTCATTTATTCAATAGACTACTCCCTGAATCACATTTTCGCTATATTGGAGGACCGGGTTGATAACTCCTATTCCCAAATCCCCTTCCCCCATATCGCTGGCTGTAAGATTGGAGACCAATTTCCATATTGCCTGCTATTTCCAAGCTGTTCCAGGTGAATAATCAGAGATCAAATACAGTCACACATTGCCGCCGAGGGCATGCTGTTAGTTCAGCAGTCGGGTTTCAGACGCAAGCACTCTGCCACTACGGCACTTGTGAAAGTGGTGAGTGATATTCGTGGGTTCTGCAACGATGGAAAGAAGTTAAATCATGCCCTGTTGGACCTCAAAAAAGCTTTTGACTCCGTTCCGAATGAATTGCCGATCCACAACCTCAGATCCTTCTTTAGATTTTCCAGCTCTGCGTGTGCGCTTGTTGCTATTTGTCTGACTGACAGGATTCTGATTATTTGCACAGACGGCCGTAGATTCGGTGTCAAACTTGTACTGAGTGGGGTCCTCAGGGTGCTTTATTAGCTCCTCTTCCATTTGACTGTTTATTATTGATATTGCTTTTCCCTTGTCAAATACACACTTTTACCTATATGAGGACGATCTGCAAATCTATGCTGCTGCACCTACTCCAGATTTACAGAGACTAGTCATAGAACTCAATGCTAATCTGGTCAGCATCAGCGAGTGGTGCTCCAGAAACAGACTTGCGCTTAATCGCAGCAAATCTCAGGCTATGCTTTACTTCGCCTCGGATCAGCAGTTGTCACAAGACTCCCTTCTCCCTATTCTATTTCTCGAATATACCATTCCGATCAATGGTTCCCATATAAAAAATCTCGGCTTGCTTATGAACAAAAACCTCAGTTGGCATGCCCATGTCAACCTGGTTTGCTCTAGGACTTACTTTGGTCTTCGGTCTCTCTATGCTGTGTTCCACCAACTCCTTCCTCAAGCTCGGCTCTGATAAAGTTACAGCGTGCTTTTAAGTCATGTTTACGTTATTTGCTTGGTATAAAGCGTCATTCACACGTTGCACCGCTAACCCATTTCCTTCTTCCAGGACCGCTCCAGACAATATATGAACTGAACACGGAACTCACTTTGGTATTAGAAGCGTGTATTTGGTGGGTGTTTGTTGGAATTCCTTACCTAGCCTGGTGAGACAATCCAACTCCCTCATCAAGTTTAAGAAGCTTACCCTGGAACATTTCACTAAGGGTTAATGGGCGTTGAGTCTATAGAATAATAAAAAAAAAAAAAAAAAATTGATTGATGATTGACTTTAATTAACACTTAATCGCTGGTATTATTTTTAATATGTAGTTTGGGACTACCTACATGAAGTGCAATGAAGTAAATAAAAAAAGAAAGAGAAAATTAATAATTTTGTAATATAACTTGAAGCGCGTGAGTCTAATCAACATGTGATTTCCATGTTTTCGTAATTAATAACCTTGGTACTAAACTGAATTTGAATTTTGTGTACCTGATATTTCATGTTGATGCACTACTTACATGTTGTACTAATTATAATATTAGTTGATGAATACAAAAAACAATCTGGCTTTTAGTATCAACATTAAACTGTACGCCAGCATTAACGTTTACTTTTGTTACTCTAGCTCACTAAACTATGTACACCACCTCTAACTTTATAACTCTTTTATATACTTTCGTTCTGTTTATTTTAATACATTGTAAAAAATGTACACAATTATTGCCACAAAGCTCTGGTATTTTTCCCTAAAATGTAGGGAATATTCCTTAAAATGTAGGGAATATTCCCAAAAATGTAGGGAATATTCACTAAATTGGAATGAAAAATACCTAAGCTTTGTTGCAACAATTGTGCACATTTTTTACAGCGTATATTCAATCGCTAATCCATTTATTAGTAATAAGCTAAGTCCTGTAACTATTCGATTAGCCCACCATTGTTTGACGTGGCTGTGGCAAGTTGAGTTTTTTTATGTATTTTTATTTATTTTATTGTGTTGGTCTCTTATTTGCCCTGTAATGGAATATGGATTAACGGATTGTGAGTTGAGTATGTGTTTTATTAAATAAACTGTGGAGAGGAGATATATGCCTTAAACGTTGAATTTCTACAGATAATATTGATAATTTAATTTTATCTGTATAGAGTTTCACTCACTTTAATTTGAGTCAAGCTCTCGGACTCGGTAACAAAAAAGATCTTTCAGAAAATAGCTATTGCAATAAAATTCAAAAGTTCTTAGCTTTAGCTCCAAGGCTTAGCGAATGCATCGAAAAGTAAAGTATTGTCGTCATTTAGGGGCCCACTTGCTAGATCTAGTTCATAATGGCCTACTAAGTGAAATTTCAGCTTATCCTTGGCATTGGTGTTTTTTTTTAATTTCAAAAACATGCGTTAATTTGACAAAAAAAAATTAATAATTTTGGTTCTTTGTTCTGCAAAGATTATTGTTCATATTTGTTTTACTTTTCGATAATTTCAGTATTTAAATAATAATTGGCTTTGAGGTTAACCCTTTTAGTGCCGAGCGTAAAATTGAAGTTGTGCGTAAAGTGCCGAGCCGAATTTATATAATTTATAGAGTGTTAGAAAAACGGTGATAAAAAATTTGTTTTAAAAGATAATTACATAATTCAAAAAGGAACATGTTGAGAACTAAAAATACAAAAAATGTATGATTTGGGTATTTCAACATTTGTTGTAAATTATATAAATAATGCTTATTAGAAATAAGAAATTCTTTTTTTGAAAAGTTGATAGTTTTTGAATTAACATTTATGAGTAAAACACATTGTTATTCTAACATGGTGTAATATATAATATAAAACGTAAGTAACCTATATAAAAATAAAAATAATAATTTTTCAGCTATTTAAAATGAAAATAAAATAATAATAGCCATTCCACACGAAACCGATCATCTTGGAACCCGAACATCGCCGATTTGGATGAAACTTTCACAGTTTGTAGGAAATACCAAAATAGCTCACATATAATTTTTGTTTTGCCCTAATACCTCCCACCCCCCCGTTAGGGGGGTTAGAAATTTCGTGATTTTACGATGAACTATCATTTTCAAAAAATTATAGCTCGAAACGAAGGATAATACATATTACCTTTCATAAAAAAAAGTATCAGCACCGAACGAAAAAGTTTTATTGTTAATAATAGTATTTTTTTCAAAAAAATAGTATTATTCACTAGAGAGGATTTCTAGCACTTTTTTTCATTTTTATTTTGAAGCTAGAAATCTTATCTATCGACGTAAAAAAATTTGCGGTGCTATTCGGCTTCGTTTTTGAGATATGAATTTTTAAAATCACAGCATACCCAAATTAATCTTTATGGGAGCACTGTACTGGGACGAATGTATTGTTTTTTTCCTACGGGGTACCTCTAGCACTATCTTTCTGTATTTTTATTTTGAAAATAGAAGCCTTGTCTATCAATGTACAAAAAATTGCAGATGACAAAAACTAGCACTTGCAATTTTTTTTGCAAAATTTGAATAATTTTTAGCTCCTAGAAAAGAGCGATATCGAATCTGGCGTTTATAATGTCCATTGGTCACATTATATAGCGAACCAAAGCTCCAATGAGGGTACTGAGCATCGATAGTGTGCTCGGGAGGGTAAACATGACGATACCAGCCAACATCCAGCACTGCGGGGATCAGTGATAGAAAAACGGGAAGCCTGAGAAGAAAGTACACATAAATGTGGGATGAACAATGAATACAAATTGAACGTTTGAGTAGGAAACACTTCTGATGAGTCCTGTGGCTGGGACGAAACGGTAAGTATCGCTAAGTTGGAGCCTACACGGCATCCCCCAAAAATGTATAACCTCTAAATATTTTTGTTTGACCGTATCAAAATGCAAACCAATGCATATAATTTCAGAATTTAGCACAGATATGTATATATACATATTGGAATTTTTTTGCAAAATTTTAATCAGCAATTTTTTTTGTAAAGATGGTAATTTTTGAATTAGCATTTATGAGTAAACCCCACCATTCTTTCTACTACAAACTACACACACTTTTTCTCTTCTTCCCGGAAGTTTTCTTACTCCTGGGGCTGTTGTTGTACTTGGGAATGTAGAATATGAAGCTGTTGTTTCTTCAATGTTTTTTGCCGTCATCCATTCTGTTGTAATCGACCCAATTATTTTTGTTAAAAACTCCAACCAATTCAAAACCATTCTTGAAAGAATTGAAAAAACTACTTTTTTTGCCAAACTTCAGAGATCTTCTCTCGTCCAAGTAGGCCTAAAGCATCATATCGGATGTGTCCACACCCCCCATAAATTCGTTATAATTGTGTACTATCAAAGGTTTTTCAACGACTTTTGCCGTTGCCCTCTTTGAATAGTATTCATATTTTCGACCACTGCATGTGTGGATAATAACAATACATTTTTTCTGTGTGATTTTTTTTCTCTATATGCTGCTAGTAATATTTCATTATCTCGGAAATATTTTGATTTACCTATCTCTAATTTTTGTTTTAGAGATGATGGAATATAAATTCTGTTGCTGCGTAAAGTACCGGTCAGAAACGTCAGTTTTTGAAACAATGATCTTGCTAAGGGAATACTTGTAAAGAAATTATCTGCAACTACGTGATATCCCTTCATGAAATAATTGCCTATATTCAATAGTTTATGAATTACCACATGGCTAAGTCCCTATTCCTTTATTTCATTTGCTTTGGTTTGTAGAAATTGTTTAGCTCCCCGATAACAAAAAAATCCCAAACAATATCGAGTTATTGCATCAGTTAGCATCCAGAATTTGATTCCCCACCTATGATGCTTTTTATTTGGTAAGTACTGCGTCATGCCTGATCTACACTTTGTACCTATCAACGATTTATCTAGGCTTAGATGCTGGTTAGGTGTACAATGGAATCTAAAAATCTTATTTGCATGATCTACGACAGGTTGAAATTTTGCTGACGGATCATAATCATGACTATTTCGTGGTGATAAATTGTTGTTGTCTACAACATGGAAGAATTTCAAAATTAGTTGAAACCCATTTCTTGAAAACATTTTGCCAAACCATGGCATATATCTATGGTTTCTTGACCAATAACTGAAAATTGTTGGTTTTCGGGAAATATCCATTTCCAAAATAACGGCAATGAAGGTCCTCATCTTTGCAATTGTAGTATTTTTCCATACTTGTACTCTGGATTTATTTGCTGGTTCAATATTTCTGAGAAATTGTCTTGCATAGCGATTTGTCTCAGTTTTCAAGATATTTAAGAATGCATCCATAAAAAATAAGTTGAAATAAGCTATTGGTTCGGAATTTTTTGTTGGCATATGTTTTGGACAGGGGTTTCCAAGAATAACGGACGAGAATTATACTGAGTATCCTCATTTACACTAATTTCAGTCAGTTTCATCATCATTGACGTCAATGTACGAATCATTTTTATAAGTAGTGAGACTTATAATTTGACGTGGTTGCCGATTTCTCGGTACAAAAAAAATTTCATTATCACTGTCACTAATTTCAGGCTCACTACAGCTGCTAAAATTTTCGTCTAAATTGTTTATCAGTTCAACTAACTCTGAGCCATCCATAACGGTATAGTAAATAGTATTACAGGCCTACCACAAGAATAATTAAGTATATATCTGCTGCCTTTGAGCTCTAAGCGCATACTGATTCACGCACAACGATATATCGTCGTTGGCATTTTTCGCCAATGCACTCAACAACGATATATCGTTGTTCGGCACTAATGGGTATTTAAAAGTTTTCTTACTAAATTAAGAACATATAATTAAGAAATCTTTAATAGCTGCAAAGTTTAGATTTATTCATATTAAAAGTATCTCACTTTTCGCACTGTTGCCCTACTTAACAATAACCAATTTTTTAGAGCAGGTAATCAAAAACCCATACATGAAGAGGAAGAAAGAAGAAAGAGAAGATTAACGTAGCCGAATGTAATACAAAGTTTCATGTGATTTAAAAGCTCCGCCGATAACGATATTTAAAAAATTATAATTTGGACAACACTACAAAATCCTCAAATTACTGAAAATGAATGTAAAAATAAACTTACCTCCGACTTCTATAAAACATCACTAACAGCCACTTCAATTTGTAAAGAATAACCAGCAGCACTTAACCGAGATTATAATCCATTTTCGAGAACCTGGAAACAGAACGTCCACAATGACTATTTTTATCGAATTTACACTGACGATTGATGTCAGCAGAGTTCTTAAACGGAGATTATTTGTGAGAAAAACGAAAAAAAAAACATTTTTTTTCCATCACTTTACAAGGGAGCACGATTTTCTCCATTGGCAACAAGACATTTTCCAACGAAATTCTCTGTGCACAATCCGCCCACGAAATCCACCGAACGAGAAACCCATCGGAAACAAGTCACGTATCATAGGCATTCGAACTATTCGATCTCCCAATATTTGATGTCTCATTCATAGGGGCTGAAGTATGCCTCATACTAGAATAATGGTTTCATTGGTATTCAGCAGGGTTTTCAATTTGCACCTAATCACTTGTTTAAGTACAAAATCCTGGGGGCTGTTGCATTTTAATTGCCCACCGGATCTCGACCATTACAACTAAATCCTATCATTTTGTTGCTGAGAGCATCAATTCAAGTACATAGTCAATATAAATGTGTCAATCATGGCAATTGTCCATAAAATTGATGCATACCCTGCAGGGACCGAAGACATCCATAAATCTGAAAATAAGATTTCGATATAATCGTATCAGTTCAAAGGCCTTTGAGTTACTCTGAAGGACTGGTCTGATTGATTTTCTCTGGGGAAACCAACAAATGTATGGTCTGGCCCTCAATATCAGCTCATGAATGCCCTTAAACAAAAGCTACAACTGCTTCCTCTTGGGGTGGCTTTCAATAGACTCATGATGCACTTTCTGTACATGTAAGTGGGATGTAAATTGTTGCTGCTCCCAAGGAGTAACATTGTTTCTTTTCTTCAGCCAGACTTGCCTGAGTTGTTTGTCGCCCCGATAAACAGCAACGAGAAGTACATGGTGGTGGGATGGTTCAAGTATTATTTTCGAAGACTTGGGTTGCTTATGTAAAACATATCCTTGTAATTGCATAGCATGAACACAACTGGCACAAAGTGAAGGACGGAAAGTTGTTGTCTCCATCCGGCTTGATTGCCTTCCTCTCCATGACAAAGTTCAAAGTGAAATCCTTCGTTTTGGTTTCCAATACCGAACCAGTTCTGACAATATTGCATGTTGGAGGATTTGTGCGACTACGATGCATTTTCATCCCGATAACTGAAATACCCGGTATTATACCCCCTCTCGTAAATCGAATGGAAGGAACCAATTACTGCAGGTTAAAGTTCTCATGTGATGGTCTGTTTGTGTTTTTATTAAAGCTTCGTTCCGCTTCTATGGGTTTATGATGCCTAGGGTAGTCTCCGTAGTTGCTGACCTGTTTGCACTCCATTTATTTCGGCATGTTTGTATACCTCAGAAAAGCAATCTCTTCGGCACAACTTGAATTTGATTAGATGTCTTTTGAATTTGATACAAACTTTATTGAGACCCCCCACATGTTCCTCGTGACGTTTTTGACCAACCATCGAAATCAGAACGGTATATTCAGAATAGCCGAAACAAATTTCGTTCTTATGAATGGGACAGTTGGCTTGTAGTGTTTTTTTTTTATTTCCAGGCACGTATCTACCCTTCCGGCTTTCAAAAAGAAATGCATTCGATGGTAAGCACTCCATAATCTCCATCCCATATAAGTATCGTTCCAGTTTCCATTAGACTCCATTATCTCTCATCGAAGGTCAGTCACGTTCCTTGAAAAATAATTCGACACCCATGGAGCACCACCGTGACATGCATTTTACCACCCTCTAACTGTTAAAGACTATTTACTGAAGTGCTATGTCGGGCGTCTTTTGACACAGAAAATGTTTTAACGGCACAGCTTAATGCAGACAGATGGGCTGATTTCATACGGCGTTTATTCGCAACCGAAAATTCAGGATCCAAAAGCCTCAAAGATTTTTATCAAGAGTAAACTCTAAAAGGCACCTTCCATAGTCTCTGGCACATGGTTACACTTTCTGTTGGCTTCACAGCGATTTTTCCGTCTGCTCCAGCATCTTGATAGCAATTCCAGATGTTAGTATTTCCCAGACTGCCGCAGTGCCATATAGTAATCCTCCGATTACCACCCACATATGTGTGCCGAGGAAGAAATCATGAAATTAACCTCATTCATCTGATTCTGCAGTTTCTGTGCCAAGAGATTACCTTGCTTCAAATGACCATATTTATTCCAACCTAACAACCTCATGCTTTAAATTAATGTTTAAAAACCTGCTGTCGGATGCAAGTCTTTCATAAATGGTGCCTCCATTCGAGAACCCGGAACCTAGGATATATACATATGCAGAGGTATGTAACGTAGGAATATGGCATATGTATGTAAGTTGGAAAAGGATTTGGAAGAATTTGGGATTTTTTAGTGGTAAGCGCTTTGCGTATCTGAAAATTCTACTAAAAACTTGCATCTAAATTATTTCGTAAAATTCGAGTAATTTTTCTTCCCTTTTTATGATTTTCACAAGAAAAGCGGTGAGAAATATTAATTCTAAATGGCGAATTAATTTCACCTGAATTGTGAATCATTCGTGCAGTTTCTCAACTTGACGTGTTTTATTTACCCTATCGAAAAAGAACGGGCACACGGAGTTTTTTTTTTTTTTAAGTGGGTCTACAAACTTTCTTAGGTAGGGAATATTTTGGGTTCAGCTTGCAATTAAATATTAAATCAAGATTATTGATAATGAAATTAAAGCTTTCGTTTTATGTTTTTGTTAAAACTATTATGGGAAAAGGTTTTAAGAAGCCAATAAATCTAACTCTTGTTCTTTGAACGAATTTGACGGATTGTAGACATATTCTCTTCAGGCTACCTACGTTCCGAAAATGATTCATTTTTGGAGTAGATCTCACAGTCCCTAGTTCAGTTTGTGCCTATTTGATTTTGTGGAATAGAATTAACCATAAGACGATAAGATGTGTACAAGAACAGCAAGTAAAGCCGTACCAGACTGAAAAAAATAAAATTATTCAGTAGTGACAGATATAAAATCTGGAAGGCACATTTTGTATGAATTTTCTTGATGAGGTTTTTCGGAAGGAGAAAAATTCACAGAGACTCTGAGGAATTCTGTAATGTAGCATCAGGCCGGGCCTAATAGTAAAATTCTTTATAAGTTTGTCTATAATTTTGCCTAAATAAAATTTCATTTTTGGAGCCTTATTGAAAAATAGCTCCTACAGCTACTAAAACGACACCTTAAAACGCTTTTTTTATGGATGGAGATTGGTAGATTATATTTTGTCTTAAAAAAATTGGTATTAAAATTTTTTTACCGATTAAAAAGTATTTTCCTAATTAGAAAAATTGTTTTAATTTGGGGCCAAAAATTCTAAATAGGAGTATCCACGTTAGTTTTTTCAATTGAAAGGACTTTGGTAATTAGTAGGTAAAAAAAACTTGTCTCCGCCCAGATTTTAGTAACAGTACTAGTTTTTCGGAAGAAATCAAAAGTTGGAAGAAAGAAGATAAAAGTAAAGTTGGCTTGAAAATAAAGCGGGAAAATTTATAATGAAGCAGGAGAAGAAGCAGCAGACGTGAACGAAGAACATTGTTTAAATAAGAAATTGTTTAAGAAATGCAACAAATTCAAAACAGAAAGGTAGTTACAAGTGTTTTAAAAAAACAAAACAGTTTAATACTACCACAAATCCATTTTCCTTTTCTTTTTATATGCTTTCAAAGCTTAGGAAATACGCTATGATGTCGGAATACAGTGTTGGCAAGAAAGGAAGAATGAGTAGCTATCTGAGGGGTTCGGATTAATATTTAAAGGTTCATTTAATCTTGTAACAAAAAAAAATTAATAAATAAATTGTTGGGGTATGCAGACAGAGTTCTTCCCGCCTCTCATCTAGTTACGCGGACCTACGAGATTTTTGTGACATGACCCCTGGTGCTCTGGGGCACCCATTCAAACTATAGAACCTCTACAAGGCCCATGCTATTCTTGGGGTTCATTCTTGCAACATATTCTGGCAATGGGAATACTTTTAAGATATGTCTTAGCTTTATGCGGCATAGAGCTTCACAGTCGCACAGAAGCGACACGTCTTATCAAGCGGGTTATGATGTACATTTGGATTGAATGTTTACTGTTCATAACTAGACAATAGGGGGAGAGACAGATGATGGTAAACAGTTCTACATTTGCAATGTTCTGCTTGCGAAATTCACGGTACCGTTGAATTTGGCTTAAAAGGTGTGGTGGTAGCCGGATTACACCTCATGTGATATGCGTAACTAGAATCTGTCCGGGGTTTTATGTGGACAGCAGTTCGAAGTTCCACGGCAATCTTAATGCACGGATTAGTATCAATGCGACAATCAGCGCCCTCATGAGATAGAGTATATCCTGTCCCAATGAGTACCAGATTATGCCAGTGCATCCATGACGTTTAACTTACTGGTCGAAGCGAAACCCGCTGAAAATGTCTGCCAATCTCTGGGTCGCGGTACCTGGTTGATTTAGCGCAACTCCACGCCGAAAGCCAAATATTCAAGCATACATTATTAAGCGACCATCCTTCAAATCCTCGGATGAAGTCAATGTTACAAAGGACATAGTCGTCTGTTCAGAGAAGAATATCCGCCTAAGTCATGCAGACCCAGATACTACTCTCTACCCGCATATGGGATACCGCAACCACAACGATGCTCCCATAAAGGGGCCTGCTCTGTGTTGAGGTGAATAGCACTACTATATTAACACTATCCAGAGCTCTTCTACTTCGTGGTACTAAGTTATCAATGGCTTCGTAAGAGACCATGGGTACTATCAGTGGTATTTTTATATATAGATATCCTTTATAAACCGGTACTGGTTACTCCAATCTTATTGGCACACAAGGTGTCAGCTGGAACCACGAGAAGGTTAATATACGCCCGGTCCAAGTCTGAAGAGGCTAGAGTTTGCGGAAATCATGCCAGTAATCCTATAGCATACCACGTGTACTCGACATATAAGAACTACCATCATACATTAACTTCGCCAATCTGTCAACTCCCTTGTCTCAGCACTATGTTCTCCTTTGTACAATAACTAAGTACCATTCATAACTTAATACAGTACCCACCAAGGCAAAAAACTCATATTTTATTTCACAGTGGAATCGCGCATGTGAGCGCACAACTTCTTTGTACTTGTAACGTTCTGGCCTATTATCAGGCGACATCGTACTCTACTAGAATGCCCGCAGTGGGAAATCCACAGATATCTCCGGTTACAACATTTCTCCAGTTCAACACACATGATCCATTCTCATATATCTTTCATTTTAGCAGCCCTGCGCGCGCCACACGATCCTTTTTCACCCGCCACGCATAGGGGGAAATCTAAAAATTATCAACCTAGAAATTTTATCAGAGCAATAGCCATAAGTAGTGATAAAAGAGAGATAGACTTCTGACACTACGCTGGTTCTTCAGGTAATTAATAATTGCTATTAACAGCTGTATTCCATTGGACTCTGTAAAGTACTCGCGAGCAATTTCCGAATGGAACGCAAGTTTGTGTTGTCAAAAGTAAAACATAACCTCAAATCGCAGACATTTCTGTTATGTTTCTGTTATATCAAGTTTGTTATGGAAATAATTAGGATTATTAACAATATTATTCAAATTAATTTTATTAAAGGCTACTGAAAATAAAATTATGAAAAACTGGACCTAGATACTTTCCTCGAGCAGTAGGGTAGACTGGGTTCAATTGAAACATATTTGCGAAAATCGCATACTGTTACTGCATTTCAACTTCGATCAGTTTGGGAATACGCTTCAATTGCAACCAGGTTACCTGGGTAAAAAAGGGCAATATTGTTTTGCCTTCATATGCAGTACTCAAGTAGAAGAAGCAATTAATAAAAACATGGCAAATATTTTAACTGACCCCTATATATATAACTATAACTGGGTCAATAGAAACAGTACCTGGGGTCAATTGAAACATCTGTAAATTAAATTAGGTACAATTAATTACTTATAATAATTTTTACCCTAATTCTTTGGAAATAAATCACAGAATTAATAAAAAATAACTCTTCTATTTTAAAAACGAGAAAAGAAACTAGATGTTCAAAAAAAAGAAATGAATGGCAATACCGGCGGTGTTCATTGTTTTCCCAACATTAATCCGCATCCAAGCGTCACAGCTGGAATTTATTGCTTTTTTGAATGGTCCATAGCAAGATCAGTCTAATGGCTTGAGTTTGTGGGAGTAATGTGGTGGGAACTACAGTAACACAATCCCGTTTTATTTACAAAGTCAAGGCAGTTAGTATGGATATGTGGCGAGGGGTTACCCAGCACCAGCAACACTTTGGGATAGCCGACCAATTGGTATGTTTTTTAAAATGTTTTAAAAATAAGAGAAACCGTTCGTCTTGCATCCATCCTGAAGGGTTACTAGTGCCGACTGCACCCACGGGTCCACCTCTTATGAAGTGATCCAGGAATCGGACGCAAGGAAATACACACAAACGAGGAAATGCATTTCCTATAGCATTTACTGCAAAAGCCACTGTAACGAGAGTACCCCGTTCTGCTGATGTTACTGAGCCAACTTGTGTTGTTGCACTTCTCGACACAACTCCATAACTATTTGCAAGTTATCGTAAAATGCGTCCACATTTGTTCGGTTGAAACTAGTAGCTCTTGTTAAACTCCTAGGTTGAGCAGCACTCATAAGACAACTCTGGTCTTTTCAGGTTCTATACTTTGGCTAATTCGTATGCTAATTTTCTTACCTCCTTTGTGGAAAATCCAAAGTATATAGCTTATCAAGTATTTCGATAACGCCTTCTCTGTTGTGGGGTGCATAGCCCATCGAAACAGATACTACGCTCTCTTCCTTGGACTTTTACCTTTTCTTCTTGTACCGATACAAAGTCGTGAAATTAAATCCATGTTTTTCAGCTGCTATCCTCAACGAAATGCCTTCATTTATGGCTTTATATGCATCTTTGTACTGATCTAAGCCACACTCGCCACGATGTGTCTTCTTTGCACGATTTCTTGGCACTAGAAAGTATAGATGATAATCCATTTATTTCAAAAAGAGTACAAGTTGAAACGCGTATCAACCGACCCCAGGGAAAACGTATCAAACGCCCCAAGCACCTCCTTTTATAAATTTCATTATGTAGCAAAAAAACTAATTGTCATAAGTAGCTAATAATCGCATCTCTCTAAACCTGAATATTAAAAGTCATGGCATTCAAAACTACGCTCGCGTAAGTACAATTTTTGATTAATAAACAAACAAAAGAATGTTAATTGAAATACATACTTTTGGTGACAAAAAAGTATTAACTTCACATAAAAATCCGATTCGTACTGGGAGCGATGCCAAACACTGAATGACACGTTCCAACACGAAAACTGCTACCTTTTCTCTTTGGGCTTTTGCCTCTGTTTCCGAGTTACTCGATTTGTTACAATCGACCAGATTTCAATTGACCCCAGTCTACCTTGCCTACTACCTAGAAAATTTAAGGATACAAATTCGTCTCTGTTCGATTTTATTATATTAAAAGTTCTTACCCTATTTATTTTCATAACGATAATAATATAAATTTGAATAATTCTCCTGTTCTCGATAAGTCAAATAATTTTATTGGTTTCATTATAAATGTTTTCTCTCAAATTTCATCTATGTGACATTTCAATAACCACTTAGCGTCCAAATCCGCCTAGAGGAAAATTCCTGCGAAACTACTCAGCTCATCTACTCGCGTACAAGAGCATGTTTAGTTGTCAGTAGGTAGAAGTACTAGGGAGTACTTTACACAGCCCAATGGAACACAGCTAATATGTTATCGTCAATAAGCCGAAAGGCCTTCTTTAGGACTTTGTCTAGCTGGGACAGTGATGTGCGTCCAACCCTTGCCCAAATATGAGAATTATATTCTAATCTTGGGATGATATGAGACATATAGATTTGGGCCAAGTCTGCTGGAATAAAATATTTCTTACATATTTACAAGAAGCCTAGGCATTCCATTGCATTTTTGACAATACAAAAAAATGTGATCGGACCAACAAATGTTTTTCGATAATTCAATGTCCAAGACGTATAGGGATGGCGAGTTCGAGATATTCACTCCATCGACGGAAATGGGTTGAGCACGTTTGACTAAATTGCGTTTGAAAATTGAATTGAAAATGAGATCCAGAAGATTATCAATAAAAGTGAAAATGGCAGTAGGAAAGAACACAAGACCTATACCAGAGCCGTAAATTGTATTCTATTTACGGCTCTGTCTATAATACATTATAACTTGGATTGAGCGGCGAGAGAAATACTTTCAATCCATTTAAGAAGAAGGGTCTAGATCTAATGCCTGAAGCTTAGCAAAAGATCAGGATGGGGATGCCAGACTAAACTTAATCCGATGATTTGCGATTCACCGAAATTATGAAGACATTGGTTCCAACTCCTGGGACGGATTCACTAACTCGGAGAGTTGTGGAGTAGTGGAGATGAGAGTTCTTTTGCTACTTAACTCTCCACTCGAAATTCTGTAACTCATGGAATTTGTACAGAGATTTACCAAACTCTCTATTGCACTCTGCAAAACTCTCGGCTGTGTTAGTTGTGGAGAAGTAAGAAAAATATTTCTCAACTGACAGTTTTGTCTGCTTTTATTGTCCTTTGTGAAAGTACCAATGTACTTAGGATTTTCAAATTAAATTTTGGATTCACTGCATACCCTGGCTATGTTTACAAAAACAAATTATCCAATCCTTGCAATACTTACAGAGAAATAAGGATTTTGGTGGTTAAATGTACCCGCTATTAATTGTAATTCACGCGAAAATGGTCAATTTGGTCGTATTCCAGTACAGAAGCGATGTTATAAAATAATAAATAAATAATTAAATATGCACGTTAAAGCTTGTGTGTAGGATGAAATCACATCTAGATTTTGTCCCCTAATTAGATATGTAATTAGTTTTTGAGTCGGGTAAATAGTTTTGGAGATAACTGCAAAAGAACTGAATCAGTCCTTCTTAAGATGCAAAAATGACCGTTTTTTCATACAAAAATGAATATATTTTCAACTCAACTGGTAAGTCGTGGAAATTCACTTTTCATGAGAAAAATGTTCACAACAGAGTACTAATGGATGTGAAATAAAGAAGTATATGACCCAAGTGCAAAAATCCCGTATTTCGCGGTAAAAAGTCAGTTATGAAGTTAAAATATAAAAAAAAAACTACACCAATCGATTACCCACTTCTCCCTCTTTAATTTTATACCAAGCATGATGTATTTTGGACAACCCCAATGGGGGGTGGTACCATCCGTCATTCCCAAAAGCTCTTACCCCAACAATTTTTCATACATATTTCTATACTCTAGAACCTAAATCCGAAGGAAAAAACCCCAATGCTGTACGTCCCTTCCACACAGAGTTAACCGTCCTTCAATATTGCGATACTTCTCACGTTTTCCCTAGCCCCCAAGTACTGTAGAGAATCGCGAATGGAGAGTTAGAGAGTTTTAATTGGTGAAAACGAAAATTCTCATCTCCCAAACTCTCCGAGTTACAGAATCCGTCGCCTGGAAAGGAATGTTAGTAAATTGACGGTCCCTAACAAATTTTTCTCTCTAGAATTAGGTTTAGTATTTCAAAAACCTTGGAAAGAATCGAAGTAATTGCAATTGGTCTATAATTTGAATTGGGTGTATACATGAGCAAGCTTTCATTCCGAAGGAAAAACTCCAGTTGAATAGGACAGATGAAATAATTTGCGTAGAGCCTTAGCTAAAAAAAAAAGGCGGAGTACTTGAATACCAAGGTTGAAATACAATAAGACCCGGCAGCTTTACGTACACACTGATATTCACGAGCAGTTTAAAGACCTCTTTTGTGGGGAAATGTGACGGTGTTTTCATTTATCTCAATTTATTTAAAGTATGTGCAGATATTTATATATTGCTATTAGTATTGGGTTTTCCTTCAACGTGTGCATTCGGCATATTTTATTATTAGGTCTGCGACCATGATACGCATAGTTTTGACCTGATTTATAATTATGCATATGTATAAGTTACCTTCGAAATTGTACTCAATAATTTTAAGCTTTTTTCTTATGATTGAAATTATAAAGTTTTTGATTTTTGCTGTTTTTTTACTTTTACCCAAAAACCACGTTGCAACCTTAATGTTTTGGTCAGTTTTAGTGAAAATTTATATAAATCCTTTCATTTACGTAGTACTGTAATTTAAACCCTGATGACCTGAACACGCTTTTTTTGGATTCAAGTGTCTCACCTATAAGCAGCGTTCCTAGCTCCGATGCTACTTAGATGCCATAAACTAACCAGACTGTTTTTACTTTCGAGGAATTGCATTAAAGGAGCTGATCTCTGCTATTTTCTCAGTTAAATCGGAGGCTACAGGACCCGATTCTCTACTACCACGCCTTATAAAACTATTACTTCCCTTGATTGATAAGTACATTCTTCATATCATGAATACTTGTTTTACCTCTTCTACCTTTCCCAACACCTGGAAAACTGCTATTGTCCTGCCAATCCTTAAGAAGGCTAAAGCTGAAATACCTAGTGACTTTCTCCCTATCAGTATCTTGTCATTATTATCGACAGTTCTAGAGAAGCTCATATATAGGCAAATACTAGGTTGGATTGATTATAATCAGATGTTGTCTCCTTGGCAGTCTGGTTTCCGTCCGTTTCGCAGTTGTGAAACTGCTATTTAAAAGATATCAACAGATATAAGAATGGCCATGAACGACAATAATTTCAGTACGCTTGTCCTTCTGGACATCTCTAAGGCATTTGATAGCGTTAGCCATGAATTCCTGCTTTGTAAACTTGCATCCGAATACAGATTCAGTGCAACCGCTATTTCCTTAATTAAAGAGTTCCTCTGTGATCGCCATCAGCTAGTTAAGGTATAACTTTTCGGCTTTGAAGGCCGTCTCATGTGGTGTACCACAGGGTTCTGTACTTGGTCCTCTACTTTTTAGCCTGTTTATTAATGACATTCCTGATGTTATTGAAGATGCTAAAATTCACCTATATGCTGATGATGTACAGCTATACTTAAGTTGGCCTATTGGCCTCATTGAGGACTGCATCGAGCGTATTAATCGGGATCTTGAAAGGATTCATGAATGGTCTAGGCTGAATGGGTTACTGCTTAACCCTGCAAAGTCGGAGTATATCTGTTTCTATAACAGACCACTGGACGAAATTGACATACCTGATATATAAGTCTGAATGGTTTCATATTGCCTGTGCACAATAAAGTTACAAGCTTGGGAATAGTATTGAGCTCAGACATGAAATATTGTGATAATACTAAAGTCTTACTTAGCAAATTCTATGCAGGTTTAAGAAGGCTATGGCTTTCGGCGAGTATTTTAGACACGTCCGTTAGGCAGAAATTGGTGAAGATATTAATTATGCCTTACTTGTCTTTTGGAAATACTATCTTCTCCAAATTAGATAGTGAATGCGCCCGGAGAGTTCAAGTAGCCTTCAATGATTGCATTCGTTTCATTTTCGGCTTAAGAAGATTTGACCATGTTTTACCTTACAGTAGTGCCCTACTTGGCTGCTCTATAGATAATTACTTAAAGATTAGAATTTTAATTCTGCTCTTTGGTATATTAAATAGCAATGAGCCAGAGTATCTCCGAGAATTTTTCCAATTTCTGGTATCCCCACGTAACCGTAAAATTATTATTCCCCGTTTCAGCAGAACGGTCATGGAGAGTTCTTTTCCTGTTCAGGCTGCCCACTTTTGGAATCTGCTCCCTTCTAGCTTGCAGGTGGCTCACACCGTTAATTCATTCAAAGCTATTATTAAAACTCATGTTCTGTAATCTTGCGAACCCTTCTGCGCGCTTTTCTAAATTTCAATCTGTGCAGTGTAGTATTGCTAGTGTAGTAGTCTATCTATCTTTATTGAATGCTTGACTTTTTCTATGTAGTTTCTCTTATTTTCTTATTTGCATTTTTTCAGTATTTCGTAATTCTGTATTAATTATTAACTTTCTCTAATAGTTAAAATTGTTAATATTTGCTTAATCATTTCATTTAAATATAACTATAATTTCTAGCTTCTACTGTAATTTCTATATGTACGAACAAAAGATTTGTAAATCTTGTGTACCACTTCCTATAAATAAATTATTACTGTAGCCGATACGCAACACAAAAATTTTGATCTAAATTCTCCTTACGTTGATATCTTTAAATGTTAGGATTTCTTAGGCTTTAATTCAATTAAGTTCATTTGACAACACACATATGTGTCATGTATGTGTAGGTGGTAGCTTTTTCAGCAAATTGCTTGTATTATGATTGCATATATCAAAATTATTTACTCAGTTTCATCAACTGAAATGATTTAAGATTAGGAAGAAATTAATTAATTTAATTTGAAAAAAATGCTGTTTGCCTTTTAAACTAATTGCATGAGCATTTCGTAAACGATAAACTGGGTATGGGGCTAAATGTTAAATTTTCCATTCTTATAGAAAATATCATCATATTTTATATATAATTATGTTGTTAAAGAATCCTGTAAACATAAATCTATCACAACGTAAAGTTATATTCCGAAAATTTACCTACATAACATGTACATGGGTTTCTATGACCCATTTACCACAGCATGTCCTGGTTGAGTATATCAAGAACTTAATGTATACCAACCGAGCTTAGTATAGTGTAAAAAGAAAAGGAAAATATTCTGCCAGTTAAGAAATTCTATATAGAACAAGGATATAACATTTACTATGAATGCAGATTCAGCTCAGGACTGAATATTTTTCACCGAAAACGGCTTTTGTTTTATTTGTGCAAAAAATTTGTATCATCCAGAACTGTAAACACAACTGAAATGATTACAATAAAAATGAATTTGAATGCTTGCGTTGAAAGGGGAGAAGCTGTCTTGGCATCTGTACAAATGGCTGTGTCCTTGGCATTATTCCCTGATAAAATACTTTTAAAATGTATTCATATGGAGAAATAGTACTTTATACTGGTGGTGGTGGTGGTGGTGGTGGGGTGTATATTGCACAAAAAGCTGGCGATGGATCTATTCAAACATTCACGATTCACGTATACTTTATTTGCTCAATGATGAAAAATCATGTTCACCGTGGCTAGACTTTTGTCGGTTTGCTTCCGTAGAAGTTCCGTTTTTTTTCCCTTTTGGACCGGGGGAAATATAGAATAATCTGTAGAGGTGGTCTATTTCATCTAATGAATATTGCAAAAATGTCTGGAAATAGTAGAAAAATTGCTGCAGTTTTTATACCATTCCCCGATCATAAAGTAAATTAGTGTAGTTATTGTTAATGATTGTAGTGTACAGAAATAATTATGGTATGGAATTAATAGTTGGCGCCGGACATATGACTATATATGTAAGTATTCGAGGCCAAAAAAGATTTACAAATTGTTTTTTTTTCATATTCATCTGACTAATTACTTAGATGACGAATTTTTAGGTATTTTTTCAGGAAAACACCGATCGTTTTGTTTTGAACATAAGATATTTACTTAATTGCTCGACGTTTCGGGTCCAGGTGCGGCCCTTCTTCAGGAGGTTTTTTTTTCTGAGCGTATAACTGATATATATATATCGTCGTAGCACGTAAATTGTTTTTTGTTTGAAGTCTATTTTAATTTATTAACATGTATTTACTTATGACTAGTTATAGTTAAGCGCGGACACGACCATGTGAAATTAACAAAACCACCAGTCAATCAATAAAATTGTTTACTCGGAAAACAAAAAACATCGACTGTCTATATTATGGAAGTTCGCTAGTTAAGTAAGTTAAAACATAATTTTCCACATGGCCAGTGATTAGGACCAGAAGGGTCGCTTCATGCATACGTTTAGTCCTGGGGGCCAATGAGTTGTGGTAAAAACCTTTCCTTTGCGCCTTCATCACGGATCTGATACTTAGAACCTCGCTCGATGGTTAAGTTCAGTTCGACTACAATAATTAATAGGATACCTTCATTTTAAACTTACTACGAAAGCCAATGCTGCAATAAGGCCAATACCGAAATGATTGTGTAATGGTTAAAACTTATTACAATGCACTGCCCAGCATCTGGTACCTACGATAATTCTGAATATATTAATAATAAAATAGACTTATCCTTCGAACGTGCTGCGAGGAGCAATATTAAAATGTCTGTACGATATTTAAACTTTTGTAAAACGCCGCGAAGCCCTTGATAAGGTATTTATGTCAATCCATATCAATCTATATGAACGGTATTCATAAGGATATTGAAAAAAAATATCATTTTAAGTAACCTTCCGGAATGGATAATTGCAATGAGACTATAAAAATGTTGCTTCAAAACAATTTATTGAAAGAATAGTCACAGTTAAACTAGAGGATGCCATTTCGCCTCATGCTTTACGGAGCGGTGTTCGGTTTCCAGTATGGAATGGCCTAAAAGTAGGGCTTAGTACAGGGCTTTAAATTTCTTTTGAATTGATTTTGAAAAGTTGTTACGCACTTTGGCGTATGTCAGCGTGATAGCCTTGTGCGATTGTTTTAACATGGTGAATTTTGTTGACGAATGCTACTGAATTAAGTGTTTTCTTGTGTGCAATATTCTTTCCCTTACAAGTGAATTTATGCGTCTTATTGAAAAGCAGCATATGGTCACAGGGGTCATGACCCCCCCCCCCCCCCCCAAGCGCTACCTAACCTTCGCGGTGAATTGAATGTGGCGCTGGACTGTAGAGCGAGCTGTTAAAGTTTAACAGGAAGATTTTAGTATGATTCGCTTTGTTTGTCTTCTTATAAGTAGTAATAGTGGATTGGGTATAATAGTCATTCCCTCGTAGCTCTTCGTTTTTTAAAGGTGTACACATTTTTTAGACTTTTCTTGCGTTTTAATATATCTAGTGTCGAAAAGTCATCTATCGTAACTAGCACAGGATAGTAAAGTACTTTTGGAATGCATATTTATTTTAGTATTTGATTTTTTAGAAAATGGCACGTAATGCTTAGCAGCCCAGCTATGAAGATGCTTTTATATTTTTGTTGTGCCAATTAAAAAGTTTAGAAAGTGTTATTGTTTCTACAAAATTGGTTAGAGATCATAATTTTTTTTTACCTATCTGATTTTCCGATGGTAGACAGCAGCGGGAAATTCGTTATCAAAAAAGGTAGACGAAAAATTTCATTTATTATTAGTTTTGAGCGTTTTGAAACAAATTTTATCGAAAATATTTTATATTATTTTGAAAGAATTGCAATGGACCAAAGTGCGGAAAGGAAAAATTTAAAATACAGAAATTAACTAAATTAAATCAAACTAAATGCCAAAAATATCACAATTTTGCCATTTGTATTTAAGTGCCTCGAAATATCCATCCATACCATGTCTTTTTTGTCAACTCGTCTATACTGGTTGTCTTGTATATCATAAATTATTTTATGACTTCACAATTCCTCAATCAATTTTTCATCAAAATTCATTATTTTAAAATTGCCGCGATATCCTACAACCTTGACAAAAAGAAATGCCACAACAAGTTCATTCGTTTGATTTTGTTGGTAGTACTGCAGCGACGGCGGAAAAATTAAAAATTGATCAATCCCGACGGCAACTTCGTCGATCGCTGACCGTCGCCCGTCGTAATTTGGGTATTCGCATAAGACTACATGCTTTTAGAAGTTCGACAGCAGCATTTTTTCGTCATTTGCCGTTGCCCGTCGCAATTGTATTTTAGCGTTGGCTTAACAAATTTTTGTTTTACTGTTCTTCCAGTAGAACCCGAGTTATGGAATCAACGTCTTGCCACCCGTTGATTTTTCATAGCGACACTGATTCAAGCCTAAGTTGTTAAAATATTTACATTCATAGGGAAGCATTAAATTTTTCTTGGGGTTCGTGCACAACAAGGCGAGGCGAGGCGATGCGTGGCTAGCCAGTTTGGCGAGGCGAGGTAAAGATATATCTCGAGGTGTATTGTTTACAACAAGGCGTTCAGTTTCTTGGTAAATCGTGAAGTGAGAGTATAAATTATGTCATCAGATTCAGAAGTAGAAATTTTGTGTTTGTCAAGTAGTGCAGCTATAGGGAATTTTTGACCTAAGTATACTTTCCGCTCTTTTGCTTGCCACCCGATAAATACGAAACGTCTGGAATTTGGCGAATTCAACATTCATGTGAAGATTTTCGGACTGATCCTGATAGATTCTTCCAATATATGAGAATGACTAAAAACACCTTCGATTATACCAAAGAAAAAAACCTATAAAAATATGCCATCTATCAAAATTAGTGCGCTGCACCTCGCGAGAAAATTCTCGAGCGATTTACCTCGAGGTGTCTCGGCACATCGCACGCTACCACAGCATTTTTATGAATTCTCTCATAGTACATCGTGCAATCATTTTATTTCTTTAACTCTTGATATAGCCTCGCCACACTTCGCCATTTCGTGCACGTACCTTTAGAAATATAGTTGCAAATTGTTCTTAAGAATTTGAATGATTAACTATTCACCGACAAAAGTCCAAACGAATTGGTGTATTGATTCTCTTTCGACAGGGGCACAAGCATTCAGTTTTTTTAGAAAGATCTGAAAAATTTTCTTTAGATTTTTCATAGCGGCGGACAATGGTTCCAAAGAGTTATATTGATTCAGGTGCATTGGCTGATCTGGGTCGCTAAAGATATTTATGAGTGTTGGCAATCATATATTTTGTTCTTAGAAATTTACTTAAACATTTTTCTTTCGAATTTTTATACACTATTGGTTGCTGAAAACGATCAGTTGGATTGATGCCACTAAAATTAATTCTACAATTTTTCTTCACAATTTTTACGGCAAGACTATAAAAATAAAAACCATTCGCTTTCCTCTGCCTGCGGTAATTGCCGTTGCTTTGTTTATACTTTCGTATGAATTCAAGTAGTGTTGTTTAACTTAACTTCACGTTTACTTTTAATTTATAGCTAGCGATGGAGGTAGAAATAGTTGCGAAAGTGGAAAACATAAGACTGATAAGCACATTGATAACTATTTTCAGAAGAAAGCAAGATCAGCTAAGTTCGCATCAAAAGATATAGTCAGTGACATATCATGCATTTCTACTCCTATTCCTTTGAATGTGAATAAAGGTGCAAGCTCTCACTCTCTGTCATTTACTTCAGCCTTGACAGAATCGGTTGCATCACATCAATGTCTACAATCTTTGCACGAGAAAGAGCATCTGGATATGAGTCCGTAATGTCTGTCCACTCTGAGATCGACATTGATGTGGATAATATTATGGACAGGTTTTCAAAATCAAACCAAAAATTGAATTTTGTGATATCTAACTTAAATATGATAAAAAAAAAATTAAAAGCGACTACTTCCGACTTTTTCCTCCCACCTCGAACATTTTAGTTGTGACCCCCCCCCCCCCCCCCCCAAGCTGCAGGTCTGGATACGCGCCTGACTACCACTGACATCTGATCTGACGTACGTCAGTATACTCAGATGTCCAGAGTTCTCATTCGTTCTCAGCTGTAATACGCACAGCTGAAGCATAATACATGCAACGCCATGCAATTTTTATCTGGGCAAACATTTACTCTGTACATTTCCAGAGTATAAATAAAGCGGGGACTCCAACTAAAGATCATTGCGTTTTTGGCAGTCTTCCAAGACGGATCAGAGGTTTTGAATCTAACTAAGTTGAGGAAATCTGGTTGGCAGAAAACTAATAGTCTTTTATTTTTGCAGATTAAAACATCATCTGCTGTGACATTTTTTTGGACTATTTGGCATTATATTATTATTTTTTATTATTTCGTTTGAATTATCATATATTATTTTGTTTTTATTTTAGTTCGGTTTATTTTGGTTGAATTAGTATTTTTTAATTTCAATATTATTATTTAAATTGAATTACTATTTTTTTTCTTTCAGTTGAATTATCATTTTTTGTTTACTAAGAAAATATTTTATGATAAATAAAGGTTTGACTAGATCAAAACATCAGTCTTCTCAGTTATCAACCCGGCACCTCCCCTTTATTTTGCTAAGCCCACATTGGGACGTAACAACTATTCAGCCATGTTTGCGTTGCTTACCTCCCACCTCTTCCTGCCATGTATGAAGATAAGACGATTAGTCGACTACTTGAACAGCTTTTGTCAGGACATTTGACTATTACAAGAGTCGTATATGAGAATTGTTCACTGATTTTGAAGACTCCAGATAAAAGGAAAATTGGAAAATTCAATGGTAATGAATTGCAAAAAGTATTAACATCAACGGCGTTATGTTAAAAATGGATATTCGACTGGCAAGAATCTCAAAATAGTTCACAGAACAGAAGAAACAAGTAAAAGAATCTGGATTATTAAATGTTGTATGGTCCATCAGCTTCTCGTCAAAACACTGCAGGCATAATTTAAACTCCGCCATCTAATTGGGAATATTATGGAACTGTTGACTGTAGACACAGATGAGATGAAAAGAAGATTTGAAGACAATGAGGATCTATTAGATTCAATTTTGTGTCTTGATGAGTTGGACAAAGTTTAAGTCAATTCAACATTTAACTATATAATTATTGTGAGGAAATTAATGAGAAAAAACAAATTCGTATTTGCAATAATTCTTCAGGTTTTAAAAATTTCCTTCCATAGAAGAGGCTACTATTGTGAAAAGGTACTTGAATGAGTTGAATGTTTGAGGAGATCAGAGCGAAAACTTATTAGGAGCTCTATACCGACAATAGGAAACCTTCATAGATACGTTTGAACTATTTGCATCAGTCGCAACAATCGACACTAACTGCAACCAATAAGCCTCAAAATAATGGCAGGTTTGGTGTTTATTGGATTTGAACCGAAAAGAACAGACAAAAAGATACTGGCGACATGCTACAACAATTCCACAATATCGTAAATCGAAGACTGCAATTATATTGAATATTTTCATCATGTTGTGTTTCTTGTTTTGTCCATTTATTTCTTTTCATTGTAGATACCTGTTTTAGTTTACGTATAAAAAAATGTAATAAACTGAGGGTTCTAGAAGCTTACTTTTTCAAAAAGATGTCTCTTCACCTACACGGATTTATCCAAAATGCACCGAAAATTTGCGCCCTACTTCAAATTTGTGATGCCCTACCCTTAATTTGGTTCTACCTACTGGCCTGGACTAAAATTGAAAATTGGAACAGAATTGAAAATTAATTACCTCGTAGAAGACACTCAAAGGCAAAAGTAAGAAACAATAGAGGAATTTTAAGGGAGGTACTTTACAAAGTGCGCCACTCCACAACAGGTTCCCCTACGTGCTACCATAGTTATTTTGGACCCTAGATATCCCAGTAGGAAATTTATTGGTTAGAATATCGAAGCGATAATGTATATCATCGATTGCCATCCATTATTTTTCACACAACATAATAGATTACATTTACATGGCGATGTCCTAGAATGGTAATGGTTTATGGGTTACTTTAAACATTACAAGGAGATAATACCATTCATAAAGCTTAGAATTTAGTACGGAACGGTGTATTGTAATCCGTATGCAAGCAAAGTCCTCAGTTACATGTTGGATAGTATTTTAGGGTTAAGACGACTAAATAAATGACTTTCTTATAGTGAAATTTATATCAAAGAACAAATATGAAGTGGTAATTTAAGAATTATTTCACTTTTAAATATAAGTTCACACAATTTCAGAACAGCGTTCCTCTACATACAAGTCCTATATTAGACCTAGAATGGTATACAATTCTCACATCTGGACTGTTCGCACAGTCTCTGATTTATTGGATATTGCCCAAAAGAGAGCCATCAAGCTCATTGGCGATTTGGAAATAACTTGCCATACTGACTCACTCGAGCACGTCGCAATGTTGGATGTCTTTCGCTCCATTATCGCTACACGCATGGCCAATTTTTCTAGTCTGATCTCTTGCTGATTAATTCCTGTAGGTAATACTCGCGGTGCAAGCCGCGCACATCCTCGCACCCCCTTCAAAATACTTTCGGCCGTAGAATAAAATTCCGTGATGCTTTCTTATCTCGAACTGTGCGAACGTGGAACAGGCTACCATCTTCTGTTTTTCCTCGGACTTACAATCTGCAATAGATCAAGAGTGACATACATCGGCACCTTCGCCAGTTTCTTCCTGTCTCCTAATCATTTCCCTATCTCCTTTTTACCATGTTGGGCTTTGCATCTTAAGGTATCCCTGAGCTTGGCTTAATAATATAAAAAAAAGGGCGACGGATTTCATAAAGGTTAACACAACAGATAGAAGCCCAAAGTAGGGTGCACAGCTGTAAAGTAAAGCGAAGTAGAACTATGATTAATCCTTGAATGTGAAGGTAAGTTTGAACCACTTACACATTACTTTTTGCAATACCTTGTAATGCACAATAAGATCGGTAGTATGTTTTGCAACATAAGGGGCTTTCGGCAAGCACTGTCTCAGTGAGACAACTGAGAAAAAACTTTGAGCAATCGTCTCAGTTGTCTCAGTTTAAACCAATCAGCTGATTTACCAATTTTGACATGTAAATAATTTTGACCACAGGTATGGATGGTAATAAATTGAAGAAAGTGTTGGTAGTTCATTCAAATAGCTCACTAAACTTTAATTCGCAATTAAAATCACAAAATAACGAAACTGAGTCATCTGAGACAAGAAAATTCAGTTTGAGTTTGTCTCAGTTGCTCAGTGGTTGCGTTCGAATTTTGTAGCTTAATATGGAACTAAGACAGTTCACCGAAAGTGCCGTCTCAGTGAGACAACTGAGAATATATCACTTGTCTCACTGAGAATGTGCTTACCGAAAGCGCCTATAACCTTCATCATCTACTCATTTTCTTGCTGGAATCCTGCTTAAAAGTTTTTACGTTTGTATCCTTTGGCAGCTAACTTAAAATTACATGCTCGTTCTCCAGATCAAAAGTTAAATAAGAAAAAACTTTTGGCTAATAAGATTTTTTTTTTTAATTTAAACAAATCCGAAAAAGAATAATTTTTCCCTTTTTTAGTCTGAAATTCTTTATGTCCGAATATTTTTTTGCGGTCTTGAATATGATTTCTTTTTGATTAGTGCCAAAGGGGCAGTTTCAAATTTCGAGTTGTATCAAAAATATTTCATCTATCTTGCAGATTTCGCACACCAACAAGGTTATGCTCTAGAATGAATTAATTCTAGACATAATAGGGAGTTACCAAGGAGCCCTATTAAAGACAAATTCCTTCGAAATTTCGAAACGAGTAAAAACGACAACATTTTAATTGAAGCCATTTACACATTGCCATTTTGCATACTTTAAGAGAGAGAGAGAGTCTCATAGCTCAGTGGCTTATAAGCTGGGACTTTGGAGTAATTTAAATTGTAGTCGGGTGAAAAGTTCCTTCATTGCCATGCCACACTGTTGAGCAAACTTTGCAACTTTTTATTTCTACTCAACATGATTGCCCTCTTTTAAAGGAAAAGTTCAAAGTCGTCGCCTTTTAGGATATCACTGACGATGGAACTTTTGAGATGGCAAAGAAATTTGCATATGTCAATAAGGTTCATCGAAAATGGCACGTTGTTCTATCCCCTCATTTCTTTCGGTTTTTTTTTTGTATATTTTTTGTTTTTTTTTTTTTTTTTTTAAGAGATATAAACCCCCTATTTCCTTATACGTTAAACTTTATATTTAGTACGAATATATAAAGAACATAGCAAAAGGAAGCTTTGCTTTTACGACTTTTATAGCTAAAGTCGATGTCTTCTGTATTCACCATGGGCTTCTTGTCAGTTATTACTTTTACGCCAAGGAGACTTTAAAACCAGCAATAGGTTGCAGTGCAGCCATACCAATGAAGGAAAAGGTAAAATTTAATTCAAGGAATAGACAATAACTGAGTACCTTACACAGGGTTATAGTATGTAAACTTCGTTCTGCGTGGATCCACTTTAAGGAAAGTTCTCATAATGTTTACCCTGAAAGAGATATGTAGTCTCGCAAGTGTATGCCTGTAGTGTCTTTTCTTAGCCAAAATTTTCAATATGAAAGCAAAAACCCCATTGAAATTTTCCATTAAGTGCCGTCGTTGTCGTCGTCGTCGACATCTTCTTCTAAGCAAAAATAGACTTATTCTAACGAACGAAAAAGTTATCTGAAAGGCCGGGTCCTTTGAAAGTATCATCGCAAATAGAAAGTCAACGAATGTTATCAGCCAGAAGAAATGGAATTCTGTGGAGAGATGACTACCTTAGCATTAAGCAAAGTTTACTTCAAAAACTCCTTAGACTTTTCCCATTCACGAGCAAAATTTCTTCAGCTCGACGAGCTTAGCAATATCTTGGTGAAGCGAGAAAAAAGTGGACGACATAAATGTCGAAATTCGAGAAGGTTCACTTTCCTTTCTCGGAATCCCATTGTGAAAGGAGCATAAATACAAAAAAGAAAAAAAAAATCTCTGAATAACTCCATTGAGCAGGGACCTGCATTTTATGCTTTTTCATGCAACACGAGATGACATGTGTGGAAAGAATTGAAAGGAATGCGCTTTCAATAAAAATCCCCCCGTTGTCATTCATAGGGACGCCACTATAAATCCCTCACATTGTATTTTGGCTGAAAGTGAACCCTCTTTACACACCAGATCATAGTACTCGACCGACCCATCCAACCGGCAAGACGAAGGAATTCAATTAGTAGAACCTTTCTCAGATTTATTGTATAAGATTCATAGCGGGGGGAATTGGAAGAGCAATGCTCCTTCCTTCGAAATGAGAGACCACACCCTTTGTGCCATTAATTCTTCAAGTAAATTTCACTGATATCATTAAGGGGCTCTTACGAAGTAGTCATGTGGGAGTTGTTAAGCCTTTCAAACACTTTGCAGGTGCCTCTGTACAGCCGCGACCCTAAACTTATGGTGTTTGGGTTTAAATGAGATAATTAAAAAAAAAATTAGACAAAATACAGTGACTTATGTCAAAAGTTGGTGCCCTTAGCAACTTAATTGAATCGGATATGTGCCCCAAAACTTCAATAATGGAGTGAAGGGTTGGGTTTGGTTGGGGTTTGGAATTACACTGATTCGTATTATGATGTAGTGCTGGAAACGTTCCTTATCTCGTCATTAAAAACGTGAGAAGGATTAGTGGTCGTAATTAATGGGAAATAACAGGATTAGGGTTATAGGTTGGAGAAATTCATGCCATAGCAAAGACGAAGAAAGCATAAAAGATAAAGTCGACGTTGTATATTTCGTGGTAATTGAAATCTACAAAAGATATTTATCGTAATTAGTTCGACAACCAACAAGTATATCTACAAAAGGAAGACATTTTACTCAATTTAATAACGGTATTTATAGGGATTATGTTTGATACATCATAAGCGAATATAAGGCGCTTTCATTTAAGTAGGGATGAAAATGGAGCTTTAAAAATATTCGTGCGCGATACGATAAAAGCTGTTGTAAATATGCGCCGATAACATCAGCTGTTCTTTTGTTTTTTGTTTGTTGGTAATTAAGGCAGAAAAGTGTTGTTTAAAATTAGCACTGGTAAAATGTGTTTTTAGAACAAATATTTAGTAGTTACAGCATGTGACTGTTTCCATTTCCCATTCTGAAAAATATTGTTTCAGCGATGGCATGAATAAATAAATGTTTTCTACAGTTAATGGATGAGTATAACTAGAATGACGTAAAAACACTATCAGGACTTGGTAAATAATCACGATGTAATCTACTAATTATGTATGAACTGTTTCCGGAAAATCCAAAAAGCCGAACCATTTAAAATTCTCTTTGGTAGTTGTATTATAAATACATAGATGGGTCTGATGTAAATCGGAATATGGCAATGTCTTTAATCAATGTTGGTACACTTGCATATCGCTGTTTAAGTAGTCGCAGAGGAGCTGGTATTTTTGTTTACCTGAAATTAATAAATTAAAGTAAAGCATCAATAACTGGTGTTGCGAATTGTACCACAAATTCAAAGAAGTTCGACGTTTTGGGGGTTTAATTTGTAAGATTTATTATTTTTGGTGGTAATTTTTCTTCACTCACAAGCACAAACGCATTCTCTGCATAACGCCGAAAGTGAGGAGCTATATTAAATCATTTAATTGTAGAAGAGCTGATTTAAAAATGGCTATCCTGACGAAGGCCGTAAAATTGCCCAGAAAGTGCGTGGCCGAACTCAATTCAAAAAGATGAAGGTGATACATGGGAACCTAGGCATATTAAACTATTTTAGCGAACAGTGAACAACGATACCTAAAAGTGTGCTGCTAAGGTTTTAAATGCAGAACGTTTTATGGAAATATACAAAATAAGGACTGCCAATTTAATCGTCGTTTATTAAAGTTGTTGCCTGCTTTGATTGACATTTAGTTCCCTTAGTCGCTGAGCTGACTCTCGTTAATAATGCCGAGTTCGTCTTTCGTTGGAATTTTGTTTTGACATTTGACGACTGCTTGTCTTGACAGGAGTTTCCGTTATCCGTCAAACGTTATTTGTCGCAATAATTTTTAAGCGTTAATAGTGTTCATCATAACTTTGCATTCTCTTCCTGTAAGCTTCAAAAATGAACCTTGGAAATTGCAGTTTGCCCTGTCGATGAATAATTTGTAAAATACTGTGCCATGATTTAACTTTAAGTTAATACTTCTCAATGGAGCTCAGTAACTACCCGATCACGTAAATTTTGGTGAGTACTTGAAAACAAACAATAGATTGTAGCTACAGCAATAATTTCAGTCATTTGAGAATTATATGAAAGGTTGTAGGATTCACTAAGATCAGCAAGCATACAGTATTTTACCCTAGACAGACTGGGTCCATAATGACTTAATTTGAAATTCAGACATTTAATGGAAATGAAGAGGTGACAGAGACAGACCATGAACGAAAATTGCATTTGGAATGTCATTAACAGTTTCTCAATGTGAATAAATATCGTGGTAGAGTTCAATAATTTAAATAAATGCTATGAAGAAAATTTACTGTAGTTGTAAAGCATTTAATAGAACTCAATTTCTGTTGTTGAAACCGACCAAAAAGAGAAGAATACAGCAAAGAAATTTCTATCATGATCAGCTGATGGATGATTGCAGTCACTGCAAACTATATTGGAAAATATTTCCACTTTCCAATAAATTGAGGTCATTTTAATGATAGTAGGTGACACTTTTACTGCAAATTCACTAAAAATGGGTCCCTGATGAGCTCCATTTGTGTGAAACACTGCACATTTGACTCCATTTAATTAAAAAGTTAGTCATTATGGAGACAGGCCCGAACGGACGGAGAAAACGCGACGTCTAATTTTCCGATCTCTGGTTATGTTTGAATTTGAGTGTGAACTGCGTTTTCCGTCTGATAATTTCTCGGACATTTTTATTGTTGAATATATTTGATTTGATTTTTTCTTACGAATTTTCTCGAAAAATTTTCTTCACAATTTTTATGAATTTGTTGCCGCTAATGCATTGTATTTTATCTGTGAACCTTTTACCGTATTCAAATTGATTGCATTAATGAGTGGCGGATGCGGATGCTATAATAAAAAATCTTATATAATTGGACACACTTTCCTCTATAGCCTAGTACTGGGGTCCGCGTTAAGCTACATTTTAGCAAGTCTCCATTATCGGACCGTTCTTTAGCAGCTGCAATATGACAGCGGAGACTTACAAGAAATGTAATAAAAGAGAAGAAGAAGAAACATTTTTACTATTTTACTTACTCTTTTTCAATATCGTTGTTGTATCTGCAAGAGCTGTAAAACTACTAATTTTAGAGTGGAGGCAAGAAACTGTCTGCTAATTTTCATAGGTTGATATCAATGGGGTCTATTTTTGATTTTATAATAGTACTAATAAAATGGAATCACAATAAAACACGTATCTAAATAATAAAAAAAATGTTCTTGACATTTATCTGAATTCCGAAAAAAAAAATTCTTTACCGCGCTAGAGAATGTCCCGGGCGGATAAATTCAAGCTAAATTGTTTGGAGATTTACTGGTGGTGCCACCTGTTTTTTCAAGAGCAACAAGCAAAATTTATCGTATTACTTTATTATTATTTTCGCCAATAGCTTTTAGCGCGCTAAATTTTCATATGAAATTTAGCTTAGCGCGTACCTTTGTACTAGGCTTATGCTGATATGGTGCTTGGAAATATCGAAAAGGATATGAAGAAGTGGGAAATTATTGAAAATCAGGAGCAGTATAGAGATTATATATCATCATTTGGCTTACACAAGCTTAAGGTATGGATTTCGACTAGACGAAAGCTGTACATGAAGAAATTGATATTTTAAATTTGGAAAATGTAAAAGATATTTCTTGAAAGCTGCAACAGCGCGGGTAAAATATATTGCTTCAGGGCGAATCTTACTAGAGGAACTGACATAGCTGTTTTAAGGGAATGGGGGATGGTTGCGATGAAGTACTTGAGTAAAATTAATACATTCAAAAAAAGTGAAACTTAATCATATGAAAAAGAAGGATGTCCAGAATATTTGGAACATGATTGAAGATCTAATGCTATCTTGAATTTTTTACTGCATATAGTATGGACTTTGCAGTTTCTGATGCCAGTGATAATATTGATATTGAAAATGATGAACTGAAAATGACCTGGATTAACCCGGTATCATGAACTAAATTGGTTTTTCAATTTGTTTTTTTTTTTTTTGGTCTCGACGGAAATAAAGAATCTTACTCCGGGTCTCGACTGAAGTTAAGGTAACACTTAAAGAACTTTATCTCGGGTCTCGACTGAAATAATCATTTACTAACAATTTTTTATTTCTGGCCTCGACGAAAATAAAGAATCTTACTGCGGGTCTCGACTGAAGTTAACATAACACTTTAAGCCGGGTCACGACTGACTTAAAGAATTTTATCTCGGGTCTCGACTGAGATAATCATTTACTAAAAAATCTTTTATTTCTGGTCTCGACGGAAATAAGAAATCTTACTTCGGGTATCGACTGAAGTTAAGAAAACACTTTAAGCCGGGACTCGACTGATTTAAAGAATATTATCTCGGGTCTCGACTGAGATAATCATTTACTTAAAAATCTTTTATTTCTGGTCTCGACGGAAATAAGGAATCTTACTTCGGGTCTCGACTGAAGTTAAGATAACACTTTAAGCCGGGTCTCGACTGACTTAAAGAATATTATCTCCGGTCTTGAATGAGATAACATTACTCACATTAAGACCTTATTCATGGTCCGGACTGGAACAGAGTATGGTTCTAACCAAGAGCAAAGGGTCTTAACATTATCTTAACGCTAATGCCTCAAGTGTCAACTATTTGATTGGTTTGTACAAGCCACTAGTAACGTTTATTTATTTATTCTTACATCTATTTGATTATATTTCGACATATATCTACATATTATACACTTCGTATACAAATCTATCAAAAATCATTCTATATTTATGTTACATATATTTATATTTATATAATTGTGTTGACGTTTTTACATATATTTCAATCTTTTGCCAATAAGTACATTTTCCAATGTGATACAAAAATCTTTGACCCAAAACATAAATATTGGGTTTTATCCCAAAACAACTATTCTTGAAATTCATATATTCTAAATCTGTGCCAATAAGTGTGTTTTCTAGTGTATGTGGAACTCTGACCTTATAACTTATAAACATGTTCTGATCTTAATATATTCCGTGCGAAAAATCTAAAAAATAAGTGTGATAATTTATTATACTTAGATTAAAAGGAAGTGAACAGTGTTTGTTTTGTTAAGAGAGTCGACCACTGATCTTGATCCAAATTTACCAGTGCATTCATTTCAGTTTCACTAAATTCAGAACAGCATAGTTAGGTGTCGAGTTTCCCACAAGATTAAGTCGGCAACATGCAGTATATCGTGGTAGATGGCGCAAAATTAATTGCTACTCCGAATGCATTCTACAAATGGTGATAATGATTTTTTTATATTTCAGCGCAAAAACATTATAAATTATCACTCTTTTATTTTGTATTTTTTCTCCAATTAATTTAACTTTCGTTAGATTAATTTATTGTTTTCCCCCATTCTATTTTTTGTTATCTTCATTACGTATGTAACGCATAGAAATATTGCTGCTAGAGCATAACAAATTGAACACCCACCCATAATATTAAAACTTATTTTGATTTTTGCGTGACCGTCTGTCCGCGTGCACATAGCGAGCTGAAATTTTGCACGCGGGCCTTTCAAGAAGAAAGTAAAATTAAGTTCGAAAATGAGACAAATAGGGCAATTCCTTCGTGGGGTTGCCATACAAAAATTTCGTTGCTCACTATATATTTGGACACAACCTGAGTAGGTGCTTACGTAAAGTACTGAAATTTTGTACACGCCATTTTCATAAAAATAGTAAATACAGTTTCAAAAATGGGCTAAATCGGTCAAATCTCTCTTGGTGTGTCCATATAAAAAATTAGGATTTTTACGTATATTGTGAAAACGATCAGTCCTAGACATGTTTATTGTACTAAAAAGCACTTCAATAAAATCCTATAAAATTGGTTATAATCATTTTTATTGTCCGACAAACCGTTCTAGAAATACATGCGAAAAACTACTTTAAAAATTAAACTTTCACAGACGTGTGAAATGATATACATGTATTCATCTAGGGTATTATAAGAATTGGTCTTAGACGACGTCTAGCTTTCAACTGGTTTTCGTTTTTTTAACTTTTATTCGGTTTTCCAAATTCCATTTTATAGTCAATATTGTTAAATACTTTAATTTTTGTTTGTTTGTTCAAGGTTTGTTGAATGTAAAAGTTTTACCTTTACAATTGTTCAGTCCTCACACATATATTATGGATATGTTGTCATCCCACGATGAATATTCTACCAACGTGTCAATTCCCCCGATGCTTTTCTTTGTTGATGAGTATATTTCCTAAAATATAAAATAAAAGAAACATAAAGAACCAAGTTCTGAAACCATAAACGAAAATACTTATCTGATAATTTTCACATTTCCATACGAAATGCTCTTATAAATCAGCTCAAACTATATCAGGACACATCCTCTACAACCCTGGAGAGCTGCAGTTCACTTAAAAGCGATCGAAATAAATAAATAAAATAAATAAATCAATACAAAAATGCACAAAAGCATACCTTCTAATATTTACAATTGTTGATGACATCAACTGACATTACGTCAACCAGCTGTCCGTGGTACATTCAGACATCGCATCAATCGTTGCTAGGGCAACATCAAGAGGCGAGAAGACATAACTGGTTACAGCGGCTATATAAAGCCGACGAAATTCAGTAGATGGCACCATTCTTTTGGCAGAGTTGATCTGTATCAGAGCTAATCTGAGTAATAAAGAAGCTTGCTTCCTACCTTTTCCACAGAAGATAATTCTGATCAGAGATAATCTGAGTGTCTGAATTTGTTTATAGGAATATTTTTACTCCGTTTGTGTCCTCATGCACCAACAAGACATTTTATCAATTACTACATATTGATATTTAATTTGATGCCAGTTGCTCAGATCTTCTTCTTCTTCTTTTTTTCAGAATTAAAGCAAGCAAAAGGGCGTATCGTTTCTTTTTTTGATTTGAATTTTTAAGTTGCGTATTTTTATTTGATTTTGTTTTTGAAGTTCTGAATTGTACTAGTTTGTAGGTTAATTTTATATCGAACTGATTTGTGATATTAGGTTAAGTGAAATTGAATTTTTTTTCAATAAAAATTTATATTTGAATTTTAAAAACTGAGTTGTCCATCAGAAACCGGCACTCCCTCCCTTACGTTCGAGACTAGATCTCACAACAATAAATAGAAGCAGATCCCCACATACTCGAACTGATTCTTATTTACAAATTCTACATAAAATTCCACAGTACCCTCATACGTAGCTTAGCTTCTATTATTATTTAATCTGTGGCTTTATTATTCTTATTATATTTATGTATCCATTCTTAGTAATATATGGTCATAGAAAACTTCCATCCATTAGTGGAAATCACCATTGTGGATCACTTAACGATAAAAATTTTAACCACAAAGTGAACAATTTAGTGAATATCAAGTAATTTTTACTGATTTCTATAGTGACAAAATGAATTTTATACTACTCCCAATAGTTCTTTTTGGTTGGAATGTTTCTGTCTTCAAGATTAATCGCTGCTCACAGAAAAATATATTTGGATGATGCGGTTTCCCTAAACTAGAAGATCGAATTACAGATTAATCTCTTCAATTTAATGCATATTCCATAGCCGATTTATATTGAATAATTTACTTATTGCAAAGGTTCAGAAATTGTTGAAAAAGAAATCCAACTCAAAAAATCTTTACCTCAAAAATGTCTCTACAGTAAAAAAGTGAACACATTAACTAAGCAAAAGGAAGACTTGAAATAACTCACAGAACTACTGCAAGGATAAATATTTTCAACGGAGGTCGGGTAATTATTTAACAGTTGCAATTTATTCAATTTTCCAGGGAATATTTTTTTTCCAAGCGGCCGGTATACAACTCGAAAGGATAACACTACTACTAGGCGAATGTATAAAGAGGAGAGAATTATTTTCCGTAGGGAATAGTGACATCAGTGGTATGCTAAATAAATTAAAGAAGATTTATTATCGTCCAGTCCTAATTAATTACCCTCGGCCAAGATCTGCTGTGAACAGTACTTGCAGTTTGTAACTCTTTGGAAGTATTAAAGTAAAAGGAGGCTGCTAAAAAAGCTGTTTATTTGAATGTTTTTTTATTATTAAATATTATAAAATATGATATCTAAGTTAACGTAGGTGACATGTCAAATAAATCAATATATAAATACATTGGCCGGATTTTACATATTCTTCAGTTCTACCAATGGCATTGAATTAAATAAGAAAAAAAAAAAGCTTTCGAGAGATGTTTTACTATATCCAGTGATAAGCACACTGGCAAGAGTTGGAAAGCCCTCTCGAGTCACAACATTAAAAATCGAAATATCGCACTAGTGCGAGGGTTGACATCTTAAGTAAGCACAGTCAAATTGAATTTTTATCACTTGAAAACTTTGTCGGTTGCGCAAACATATCCGAGTTAAGACCCATGTTTACTTTCCAGAATAATTTCGGATGGAAATTCGCCGTCACCATTTCGTAGATATACGGAGATTTTTATTTATTACGAACGACCCGGGATGTTGTTGATTTTAGGTGTTATGTATGTATGTATAGATATGTGACAGAACTTAACTGTTCAAATTCAAAATGCTATTCATGTTCCACAAGCTCTGACGTTTTCTTTTGGCTCAATTTTATTGGGGGCGTTCTTTGTTAACGAATTAATTTAGAAGTTTGTGAACATGAAATAGAACTACTTCGCGGTCGTTTTTTTTCTAGTACCCTAAACGGATAAGACGTAAATATTTTAAGTGAACCGTATCGGAAAGTTATCTTAAATTATTACTTTGCATTTCTGAGGCTAAAGTCTTACAGTTTCACCACCCATTGTGCTCTCCAATAATTTTCTTGTTAAGATTTGTGGTCAAACATGGCTAGTTTCTACCTAAAATTTAAATGCAACAAAGGTGAATGGCCCGACACGTCCAGACATGCCAGATATCTTAAACGAGCATTATTATAGCTTGAGCGACTTTCTTGAGTGAAAAATTGGACTTTTCTATCTCTCGTGACAGAGCGGAATTGCTGAGTCGTGGAAAATGACTTCCTACGAGAAAAAATGTTCGCAACAGAGCACTAATGGCCATAGAGGATGGAATTGCAATAATATATGCGAACTGTAGTAATTGGGGTGTATGTGACCCAAGTGCATGAAAATGGGGTTTTCAGTGGTGAGAACGTCCCGGGAAAGTTTCTGAATCGGAAAAAAGTACACCTCCCGATAGTACGTGTCGAGACCTTTAATTTGATGTGCAACATGCAGTACTGCAACCACACTCCCCCGCCGGGGCTTCATAACCCCACCATAAAACTATGCAGAAGAAAAATTTCTGCAACGAATTGTAGCTGGTAATGAGCTAAGACGAACGGTTAACCCCATTTTTCAATCGGATATAACCCTACTGAGTTAGAGCAGATCAAAGCTGCACAAAATCTAGTACCTCAGTTCGAATAAAAAGTAGGGAAATACCAAAAAAGTGATTATGGGATGGCTATAAAAAGCTATTTTAGCCGCCAAATATAGGAGTGTGGGTATTCAAACTTCTTCTCAGGACCTAAGGAATTCAATTCTGTATTAGAATTTCCAAAATGTACTAGATCATACTTTAACTCTCCTCCCGAAAAGCATCCCCGTTTAATTAAAATAAACATTGAGACATATCTGATGTCTGGAGGTGTCGGGCATAAAATGGGCATTCCACTTTTGCTCTGATTTTGTTAGTGGAAAACTTTGTAGATAAGATAAAAGATAAACTTAATTTAATTCATATAAATGGAGGTAAAATAATTAATAAAATTACCACATAACTTTAAGAATTCTCTGTTTCATTCTTTTGTAATTTCTTTTTCTCTAGTAGAAATAGCCAGAAATTTTACTCTGAATTCCATTTGTAGCTAGTATAATGCACGAATTGTATTTTCTCTCAACTCAAACTCGACTAGGTATACAATTAATGGATCAAGTTTTATTATTACAAATCAAATAGATTTAATTAGTAATCAGCCATGAAATCATACTATCCGGTATTAGCGACCACCATGCATCATTAGCCATTTTTCTGGACTTTCATGGAAGATTTGAATGAAACTTTATTAGAAGCACATTGCTCTTTTATTTATTCCACATCTGAAGGCAATAATCAAGTAGAATACTTAAACAATCTATATACATACATAATTGTAAATTTATTTAATGAATACGTTCCAATTTGTTCTTGTGCAACTTGTTATAATTCACCTTGGTATAATGATAGAATTTTAGAAGTACAAGTAGCTTGTGCTGTGCTTTTGATTGGGTGTTTTTGCGAATTTTTATGAGAACCTCCGATTTATGTTTAATTTAAAATGAAAGAGTGGTTTGAACATTTTTTACTTAAAAACCCGCTGGTCGAAATGTTAGAAATAATAAATTATAGATATTCTAAACCACATTGATCGGAGATTCTTTTCAAAATTAGCATAAGAACTTTTTCGATAGAAGTAGAGAACTGATTATGGAGTGCGACTAATTGGAACTAAGGAACAATTTAAAGAAAATTCGTAATTTAACTTACAATGACTATTGTGAATGCCAAAATTAACTTTTATCCGAATAAATTAGACCCTTCATAACCATCAAAAACAATTTGGCATCATTCCAAAGTCAAATGCAGCAACGGATATTGATCCTAATGATCTCAATATCTTTTTTTTAATAGTATCTCCAATATATTCAATCTTCAATGATCAAATTTGAATGATCAATTCTCATTTAAAAACATTTTTATTAATGAATTTATTTTTGTTATTAAATAAATCAAATCAAATGCCATTGGAATTGACAATACAGATTTACTTTTTCTTAAGATAATTCTTCCTTTCATAATAAGACCGATTTTGTATACTTCTAATACTTCTATTGCTTCTTCATGTTTCCCCTTACAATCAAAATATTCCAAAGTACTTTCAATTAAAAAAAAAAGCCAATGCCGTCCAGTCCGCATGATTACAGGGCTCTTAGAGTTCTTCTTATGTTATCTAAAAACTTATATTGACACACGATGCTAAACAACAATTCGGTCTTAGCTCTAAGCATCTCATTGAGGCCTTTGGTCGTTTGCACCGTACTATGCCTATCTACTTGGTTTTTCTAAAGCTTTTGATTCAGTCGATTTTTACACTAATCAATTTATAATTAGTTTATATTTTGTAGCTCAGCTGTGAAGGAAGATAACAAAAAATAACCAGGCTTGGCGTGTTCTCCTTTCATTTCTAGTAGCTTAAAGTCACCGTATGCACATAGATCCCGCTGCTCAGCATTATTAAAAAGATATTCATAACTACCACAAGACTCAATATTAGGCCACTTGTTATTTATACACTATCGACAGAATGTTAGTGTTAATGTTACAAGTAGGGTGACTAGGCCTCCAGGACCATGCGGAAACCGCAATCATAGTTGATCTTTTATGCCTTCCCCTAAAGTGGTTATGCATTATCGAGTCTTTTAACGAGCGTGATTATTGCTTTTCTAGTTAGATTGCAGACATTATCTGGAGAGTAAGTGTTCTTCCAGTGATTTGCAGCCTTAGACTTGCGAGTGCTGGGCACTTACATATAACATGCATCGAGGTTTGATCTTCCTCTTCGCACAGTCGATACAGTTCACTGTCGGATTTACCTATCTTCTTCAGGAAGTGAAGGAAGGAGCCATGCCCAGTGACTGTGTAAGCAAAGAGTCTGAGCGACTGTCTGCTAAGTCCAATAAGTTGACGCGTCAGGAGATGAGAGGGGTTGAAGAATTTCTTCGCCTGCCTCATACCAGACGCGCTACGCCAAAAGGATCCAGTTACCTGTTTTCCCATTTAAGCAGTCCCCCCTCCCAAAGTGGCTTTTTGGTAGGCCAAATGTCGGATAGGGACCAGTATATGGACATTCAACTCCGATTTTAGCCAGTTCGTCCGCTTTTTCATTAACGTCCACTACTTCGTGTCTAGGGACCTAAACAAAGGTTACTTGATTGTACCTAGACACTATTTGGAGTTTCGGGTAGCAGCTCCAAACTAGTTTCGACTCAAAGACTTGAGAGGAAAGAGCTAGGAGCGCAGCTTGGCTGTTTGAACAGATGTAGATGTTGAAGTTCTTACAGCCCTTATTTAAGCTTTCCTGAGCTCCAACCTCTATAGCATAGACTTTCGCCTGAAAAATGGAAGGTGAGACATCAAGTGGAATAGATGGTTCCACTTCTGGACCAACCAACGCTACGCCTGTTTTCCCGTCCTTTCGGGATCCGTCAGTATACCAGACTTGGGCCCGTTGCGGAAGCTGAAGTCCTCTGTCTAGTATCTGACTTCTTTCGTTAATGGTTACCTTGTAGCCTATTTCAAAAGAAAGTCTCTTGACCATAGTATCTGTTGAAGCTTCTAGGTCGTTAATAATGACCTGCTCGAAGATACTGATATGACCCACCCTGGAGGACGTGCAACAAGTCGATGCTTCCCTCTAAATAAAGATGTAGAGAAGCCGTTAGCCAAGAATGGCTTCAAGTGCACGTTGAGGAAATGATGTTAGGCACCAGTGGCACTTAAACATGCCATCTTTTGCACCTTAGCAAGGGCTCCCCTGGTGGGTGCCTGCATTTCCCAATGGGGATTTCAGGTTAGTGTGTTGTCTAGGATTATTCCTAGATATTTTGCTTCTTTGGAATATTCTATTGCAATTCCATTTAAGTTATGAGATGGGATCTGAAGGCCTTTTCCTAGTAAAAGCAACTAGCACTGTTTTACCTGGGTTTATTGATAGTCCCATGTTCTGACACCATCTGGTAACGATGTTAAAAGCAGTTTGCATAACCTCGGGTAGAGCTGATTCAAACTTTCCTTTAACACAGATAACAATGTCATCATCATCTTGGAGTAAGTTTAATAGCTCATCCGCAACTAGAAGCCATAGAAGTGGTGATAACACCCGCCCTTGTAGGCAGGCTCTAGAGGCCATGATTGTTGTGTATTCGCCATTCATGGTAGCTGTTATGCAACGTTTCTCAAGCATGTTGGCAATGCATCCATGCGGGTTTCTATGCCTCTATCTTCGGATAACCTCTTGATCGAGTAAAAGAGAGTGTTATCATATGCGCCTTGTATGTTCATAAAGGAACATATAAGGATCTCCTTTTCCTGTGAAGCTTTCTCGATAGTCTCTACCAGACTGCTGAGAGCATCCTCAGTGAATTTTCTGGATTGGTATTCAGTGGACAAGTTTTGAGGGTCGTCGTCTGAATATATTTGTCTATTATTTCTCTAGAGCTTTCAGGAAAAATGATGTCAGACTTATAGGCCTGTATGATCTTGCCTCGCTGGGTGGTTTTTTTACCCGATTTCGGAATAAAAACAACCTTGGTTAGTTTCCATGCCTTGAAAATGTATCTCGTGCACAGATAGGCCCTAAATATCTCGGTGATAAGGTGCTTAATGTGATTCAGCGATTCTTGCAGCAACGCCGGAAATATGCCATCACCGCCATGAGCTTTAAAATGTTTGAAGGACTTGACAGCCCGTCTCACTTTGGCTTCGGTGACAATATTCTTTGCTGATCGGTAATCCCTGCTTAGCACCACCGGCATTACTGAGCAACAGGCGTCTGCCTCGGGATCCTCGGTCACAAAGTTGCAGAGTGGGAAGTGCGTCTTGAGAAGAATCTCTAGCGTTCCCTTGGAATTGACGGAAAGGCTTCCATCACAGTGTTTGAGGGAGCCAATGCCGTTGTTTTGATCCTTGGAAAAGGGTTTTTGGAGTCGCGAAGATTTTGAAGTACTCTCAATTTCTTCGCAGCTCTCTCTTTTGGATCTCCTGAGCTCTTTGTTGTATTCAGTTAGAACTTGTCTATATGCCTCCCATTGTTGAATGGCCTTAGCTCTGTTGAACTGCTTTCTCAGGCTTTTCCTTAATTTACCGAGCTGACTGTTCCACCAAGGAACGTCTTTTTTCCATTGGATGGTAGTTATGGTGGCAGTTCTCTTCATAATCTCGAATGAGCGTTGTTTGAAGTTGATTTGCTAGGAGATCCACTTCTTCGATGGATTTGATCCTTTTTGGAAAGCCTATTAGTTCCTCTTGGACCAGGGCCTTGTATGCTGCCCAATCCGTCCATTTTGGGATTCTTATGTGCTCCTTCCTTATTTGTAGAGCCTCAATATTGAAACCTGTGTACCTATGATCTTATACTGAGGCTTGGTATGCGGCATGCGAGTTCTGATCTCAGCATCTGAGCAGCATAAAATAAAATCTTGCAGTGTGCTTTTATTATATGCTGATCAAATGAATTTTTTCTCTCCTTCCTGTTGACAGTATTGTTATCAATATTTTTAAATTTAATCAAGGCCTAATACGTGGGCAGCTGTGAACAAACTTTATTAAATCCTTCGAAATTTCAAAGTACATATTTTTCTTTATAATGGACAAGTCAATACATCCACTTCGCCGTTGCTGTTTGGAATAACATACCAATCGTATGGAAGTAGTGAAGAGCTTCGGGGGTGTCTATTGACTCTAGGCTATTCTGGCATAACGAAAAGATTACCAACGATTTAGAAATTGGCGGCGTCATGTGAAGTGTACACCGTGCCAACACCGTGAACGTCTGGTCAGAGGGTCACTTGTTCCAATAATCACATATGGGACTGTGTACAAATTTTGATTGTTCATATAGGAGAAAGCTTATAATGTCGCATTTAATATTTGTGCGCGATATGTAATCGATTTATGGAGGTATGAACACGTATCTCAATTCTCTAGAAAAGTTTTGGTTTGTGATTTAAATAGGTACGATATCTGTTTAGGATATGCATAATGGCATATAAAATTTTAAATAATTTGGCTCCAGAGTACCTCAGGGATTAAGGTGAATTTCTGCTATTTCATCGAACTCAATTACTACTATTACAATGTTTGGTATCGAGAAGGCCTCTTACCCGAAGCCAGCAATTGCACCTAAAAGGAAAGTTGAAGCACAAAGTACGACGAAAATACGACAACAAAGGCAAAGAAACTTATCTAACACTCCGGACTTCATCGAATTCCGATATGAACATGATCGTACATCTTGGAAGTAGCTACATAAGAAATAGAAAATGTAATCATTAGGTAAAGTAGATTGAATATTTACATAAAAGTAAGGTTAGGATTCATAGATGATGCGTAGGGTAGTAGGTTTGTTTACATGTACATTAGAGGTTAGAATTAGATAAAATAGATTTGGATACTTACTCTTCTTTTTCTCCTCGTTCTTCGTTAAATTAGACATTTTTTCATGCCATAATTTTATGGTTAAAAGGAGAAGGTTATTTCAAGAACGCGATAGAAGAGAAGAAGGGGAAGACCGTCTAGAAAATTGTATTAGGAAAAGAAAACGTTAAAATTTATAGAAACCGTTGGAATTCAAATTCCAAAAAAGATCGAGAAGATCTAAGAAGAACACAGTGAAAGTAAATCCTGCTACGCGACGGTATCGGAAACTTTGAAACTTACAGAAAATTATTAAAATTAACAAGAAATCATAAATAATACTCCAAAACGATAACGATCGCAAAATTAAGTTGTGCAAGGGTGCAATCTCTAGTAATTATTATTATTAATAATCAGTTTTTTTTCCTACTCGTGAACTCATTTTGTGAAAAATAAGATGTTTTTGAACAGTGACAATTCTGTTAATATTAAGTGATTCTATAATCAGCTTGTTTTATTTCATAGACCTACCCAAAACGAATAACTAAAGGTGAACCAGCTTTAAAGTGATCTGCTTAAGAACATCTGTGGATCAGCAACTAGCGCTATCAGATTTACTGGCATTGCCAGTCCGATCCTAAAAGTGCATTCAATATTTTTTGTATTTTCTTGGATGTTCAAATTTTTTATATTGGTTCTTAGCGGACAAAAGAATTTAGTAAAGATTTCATACTGTATTTAGCACGAGTGCTTTTTCATTTATCGTGTCAGAGTATCGCTTTGGGAGTGCACAGCTACATCAAGATAGGGGCTATAGATTTAGGACTTTGCTCAATGCTGCGAAAAATTACGAACTTTCATATGATTATTACCTATATAATCCCTGGAACGTAACTCGTTTTAATATTTGCTTGTTGGTAACCCTGAGTAAATATTACTCATGCCCAACAAATTTATAAACAAAAGAGTTAAAATATTTTAGCGGAATACAATAACAGATAAAATATGTAAAAAACGAGTTTTCAAATAAAACTGAGGCCAAGCCGCATGACAAAGTAGAAAATAAACTTTTCTTCACATACAGTAATCCCCGGGTAATAACAACCCGCTTACTACCAAAACCCTTTTATTATCATATATTATAGAAGCCCGCAACATTTTCTTAGTAATTTCGAATACTTTTACTCTGTTAATAGCAACCCCGCCTATTAACAAAACCCCCTTTATTACCTTTAATAACGCAACTTAAATTTTCTATTTTCAATGTAAATTTCCCCGTATATTGTAACAGTCAGGTTCAATTTTTCTGTTCAGCGCATTCGTATATTAAGGTCGCCCAAAAATGTATGGATTTTATCAAATCGAAAATAGTTTGTTTTTTTAGCTAGTTTGGACTTTCAGGAAAACTCTCAACATTTTCTGTTATATCTTTTTATTTGATTATATTTTACAATTTATGGAAACATAGTTGTATAAACTTATTGCAGTGAAAGACGTTTTGGAAAATTACATTTTTATATTTTTTATAATTTTTTTAAAATCAAAATTCGTCCCGGAGCTCCAATTTTTTGACTTCGCGAAAATTTGTTCGAAGTCGATGCTGAGGTGAAATTTGTAATTAAATTACGACATCTTTTTCCTTAACGTGGATATTTCTGAACTGAAGCTGACCGCAGGCGACACCAATTTTGAGCATAGTTCAGTTCCCGTCGAAGTCACAGGTGAAGTTGAAGTTGCAATTAAATCTTGCCACATGCATTTACCATTGGGGCTAAGTCGAAGTAGACTGAGAAGCCGTGTAATTGTGGCAAAAAAAAGTCATTTATTGCTTGAACTATTCTCAAATTGCTTTTTTTAAAGGTTACAGAATTGCGTATAGAAGATCAGGAGTTTAACGAGTAGCTAAAATGTGATGACAACTTTGAATATGTTGGAAAATTAACAAACAGACAAAGAGATAGTAGATGATCCTTCAAGCAGATCGTCTAGGCAGTCATGAAGATATATTGGACCTTCTTGAAAGTGATGGTTCCATCAATAAGGTATCAAGCCGGAAGAATGCGATTCTTGCGCTGGACGTTGTGCACAAATACTTACTTGCAAAATTTCTTGAATTAAAAAACCTAAATTTACTCAAAGAATAATTTATAGAAATGTCCATAAAGTTCAAGGCGTTATTATATTAAGTGAATCTGATGGTGTGTAGGTATATTTTGTCATATACATTAAATACAGGGTGCCCCAGGAAATAGTGTCAAGCGGGAGTCCAGAGGTAGAGCACCTCCATGGTACCCAATCATTCCATGTATACTCTGCGATTTTTGTAGTTTACGAGTTATGATTTTTTTCCTGATTTTTTACCAAACTACTAATTCGAAGACATTTTTGGTCATAGTGACTTGAATAATTCAGACAAATTGCTGATTTTTTTCCCAATTTAGCTGAGTGCTAGGCCCAACCAATGCAAAAAGATTTGATTCCATAGCTCATAAAATTCTAAATAATAAAATGTCCCAAAATCTTTGAGGCCGATTTAAAAAAAAAAGTCAAGTAATTTTTTCCCCCCAAACTTATCTTAATAACTTAATTTCATATGGCATCATTTACGTATGAAGTATCCAGAGAAAAAAATCTTCTGCGAATTGCAGTTGATAATCAGCTGAGGTGAACAATGAAACCCGTTTTCCGATCGGACATAACCCTACCGAGTTAGAGTCAATCTAAGGTGTGAAAGATCTAGCACCCCAGTTCGAATAGATTTAAGACTTAGTAGGTTTTGAATAGAATTTTAACTATGATGCCAAAGAGATATCTAAGTAAAATTTACACGCTAAATAACAAATGAAATGGGGAAGTTTTTAAAATCACTTTTGAATGAAAAAGTTATGTGACTGTTTTTTTAAATTGCTCTCAGAGATTTTGGCACATTGTATTATTTTCAACTTTATGGAATTTAAAAATCTCTTTTTGGCGCAATAGTATGAGTTACGGAATCAAATTTTTTGCATTTGGGTGGGCCTAACTAACACTCAACTATATTAAAACAAACCAGTAATTTGCCTCACTTATTCAAGTCACTAGACCAAAAATGTCTTTCTTAGTAGTTTGGTAAAAAATTACGAAAAAATCATAACTCGTAAACTACAAAAATCGGGCTATTCGGGCACCCCGGAGGGTGCTCTACCTCTATACATCCGATTGACACTATTCCTTGGATACCTCGTATATACATTGATCTTGATTAAAAGTATTTCTTGGCAAATTTATGTTATTTTTTCAAATTTAGGTATAAGCAGCAACTCGATAATAAATAGTTCGATTGTTGTATTTTAAATCGCGAACTTTTTATAATAGCATATATTGTGGTTGTAGTCGGCTATCGCTTACTAGCAAAAATTCCATTATTCTGTGCTCTTATTCGGGGATTTTTATGAAAGCACATTTTGTGTTTATATGTAGTAGGGCTTATTGGTTATAAGCAACACCCGCTTAAAATCACAAAAAATTGGACCCTTGTACATGTGATTTTATGCGGGGATTACTGTACAGAGGTGGACTCAGATTTTTTGATTGGGACATTTCTCTTGAATATTCTTTCTCTTCATGAATCAAATCACTTATTACCTCTGATTGATCATACTGAAATATATCGGTGATTGTCAGCGAATAAAATCTGAGTCCACCTCTGTGAGTGAAGAAAAGTGTATTTTCTACTTTTTAATGCGGCTTGGCCTCAGTTTTGTTTCACAACTCATTTTTTTAATTATTTTATTTTCTGCCTTTTTCACGTTAACTAAATTGTTATTACGTGCTCTATGGAGATATTTTAAAACAATTTTTAAGTCCTGTTTGGTGCCGATCCGAAAATAAACATTTTTCGAGTATCAAATCGTTGAAGTACTGCAACGGTTTTCTGAAATTCAAATATGTATTAAACAGCGCTTTTTAGCTGTGTTCCAACTTTTTCCATGAACTTCCAACTTTTACATGAATTTTCCTCGATTTTTCATGCAAGTTTTTATGATTATTGAAGAGAAAGTATTGATGCCAGTAGGACGGAAAAAAAATGATTCCGCATAGCTTATAAAAAATTTTTTGTCGCAAAATTTTCCGGAAAAGTCGGAAAATTCCGGAAATTTTCGGAAAATTTTCCAGAAAAATTGGAAAATTCTGAATTTTTCCTGAAACAGATTTATCACTAATCATATCGATGAAAATTTGTCCGATGATTTTCCCGCTTTTCCGGGTCTTGCACGGAGTTTTCCACAAAACCAACTTTGTGCAACTCATTTCGTTCTACAACTTTGTCTTAGGTTGCAAAACGCTCAAACGCTTCCTTGGTCTGAAAGCTCCGGAAAAGCGTTTTACATGAATTTTCCTCGATTTTTTCTGCAAGTTTTCACCATTGTCGGAGAGAAAGTAATGATGCCAGTTGATAGGGAACTTGATCCTACATAATTTAGAAAACTTTTTACCGGAAAATTCCGGAAAAAGTTTTCGGAAAACTCTGCATTTTTTCTGAAACGGATTTATCACTAATCAAAATTGTACCAAATTTTCAAATGATTTTTCAAGATTTTCCGGGTTTTCTATGGACATTTCCGGTTTCGCTGTGATGACGAAAAGTGGGTCTACGAGAGTCGCAAAGAGTAAAAAAGAAATATATAAATAAATAGACAGACAAATTCGTGTACGAGTTAAAGGGAATGGCCTGAAAAAAACAGGATTCCCCCAAGAAATAATTTAAGATTTACATAAGCAAATTTTAATTATTAAGGTAACGACAATTAGCAATGAGAGTAATCACATTTTGTATAGTTTTTCTCACGAATGGATTTTACACCACTACTTCGGTCTTATAGTGGGTTCCCGACCAATGAAGACCATGGAGAATGAGAGAGTTGACCTGCTAGACAGGCCTTCCCTCCCTTAAAGCTGACAATTACATGTCGTGAAGAGCAGTGCAGCTTTCAAGTAGAAGATGAGTAAAATTTACTCACGGTTAGCGTTCCAGGGTTATATAAGAACCTGTTCGTGAATCATATTTCCTATAGTTTATGTGATACAAATTTTACTAGATAGCAAATATTTGCTTTATTTTTGCTTATCACGTAATTTTTTTTTTTTACCTGGAGTATATGCATATGTACGGGATTTTTATATCAACTGTGCTTTTTAAAATGATTACATACAGAAAAAATAAACTTTCTTATAAATTAACACATTATTTTAGCTATCTGAATAATCTGCAGCCACCGTTTTTTATTGCATCGAAGTTATTGCGGTCATCTTCGTCGATATCTTCCGTAGTTAAAGCAAACTTTTAACAAGAAGACGGCGGACACACTGATAAAGTATGAAGCATGCAGTATGCAACATGCAGTATGCGACACGCAGTACGCAGTACTTACTTTAGGTTGCGACGTTGTTCAAATTGACGCAGTATTGAGTGCAACACCAGTATAAAAATGTCTTCGTTGGAAGATATGTTATAGCTTTTTGGTGGTTTTGAGACGCCGTAAGCAATTGTGGACAAGGAGGGTTCGTTTTAGCCATCTTATAGAGAAAATTTGTAGCATAGCTCAGCAATTGTTGCTAACGAGTCTATCGATGATGAAAAATTCAAGGGACATAATGAGCAAAAACCGTTTTCCACATTGAAAGCCACATCTTCAACCATATTAAGAAAAAATGCGCAAAATGACGAAATAATTTGTTTTCTCGTTTCTTTTTCTTTTTCTTTTTTAAACAGAAATCTACAAACAAAAAGATCGAAGTACTTTTCTATTTAAGTGACTTATCGCTTCAACTTCTCAGTAAATACTGCATGCAAAACGCACCGACAGCTGCATGCGATTTCTACTGCGCAATTTTTACTACTACTTTGTCAATGTGACCACTTTTCAGCGTGTTAAAATAAAATGTATTACACAACGCAATTTCACTCGCAATGCAGTAAGATCTGCATACTTCATACTTCATACTTCATCAGTGTGTCCACCGCCTAAATGTTGGGATAAATATTTAACCCTTAACTTGGTATCGTGGACTCCTTGTTGAAATTTTTCCTTCCCACCACTTTTTCCGTGCTTGCTCTTGCACCACGTGGTTGTTAGTACTTTCCAATAAATGGGTAGCACATGCGCAGAAGAATAAATGTAGCTTTCTTAACCTTCATCAGGCCCCAGGGTCTTTTTCGATCCAATTCGATAAACCAATAATTGAATATCTCTGAATCATTGACATAACATTTTTCGACTTTGGTTAATTTATGGAACATCAGCTTTGTGCAAAAAATTAGAGAATTCGGTCCAGTCGTTATGCTGCTATATAAAAAATTACACTAAAGTTGCTTGAGTTCATTGCATATTAATTTTAAATTATAAACATAACGGACTTCTGTATTTTTTTGCATTTATTTGTAGCCTACATCACTTATTTTTTTTAAATAAAAACATGTATAGCTCACCAGATTTTGGTTTTAACTTTTTTGATTATTTTTGTTCTAGTGATTAGATTTAAAAAATTTTATTTCCATATTCAAATTGCTTCAGAAAATGGAAGACCGATCAAAAGATAAGTCTAGCTTTTTGTACGTCTAAACAATTAAGATTGTTTAGTTAGTCAGTTTCACGGTAAGTACTGTAATGGGGATTTCAAGCTAAATCAGATCACTAAAGCGATATTTATGACAAGAAGAAATAATTTAAATAAGTCTCACTAGAAATCTCATTCGATGACGACACTTACTCAGAAGCTTCAGGCTTTGAGCAAATGAATGAAGAAGGCAGTAATAATGATGGTGATAAAAACCAACATGGCCGATGCTATTCCCTTGATTAATTAGAAATCAGGCATATATCCGGTCTATGTCCAAATTGCAGACAGTGTATAGCACATAGCATTATTTTTCGGTTTTGTTATATCTTTCTATATCATTTTGCTCTTTAAAAGTTGCTATAAATATAAAGAAAAAGTAAAAAGCAATCTTGTTTTTAATTTAAGATTAGGGCTGTTGATAACCGAATCTTCGAAGCTGCGAATATTAGTCGAAGCACCGAAGCTTCGAAAGAATATTCGAGGAACGAAGCTTCAAAGGTCGAAGCTTCGACCTTCGAACGTAAGGGTACGTACACAACGCGGCGAGGCGGGGCGGGGCGAGGCTAGGCTAGGTACTTGAGCGAGGCGCGGTGAAGATACACCTCGAGGTGTAGTGTTCACAACAGGGCTTTTAGTTTCTTGGTAAATCGCGAAGTGAGAACATATAAATTATGTCATCAGATTCTGAAGAAGAAATATTGTGTTTGTCAAGTAGTGCAACTATATACCACTTTTCACATAAGTGTACTTTGCGCAGTTTTGCTTGTGACCCGATAAATAACAAGCGATTAGAATTTGGGGAATACTTTAACAATTTTATATAAAATTGTCATCATGGCCCAACTGAGTAGAAATATACCTACCATGATCTGATGCAATGCCAGTGGTTCGGGTCACGGTCTATTATTCCAAAACCCCCCTTTCCCTCCCCAACAGGCATTCGTGTAAGGAAACTTATCCACTACCACCGTTGTCCATATCAACTGATCTTGTTTTTTAAAAAATTTATATACAGGGTGTCCCGAATTAGGATGGCCATATGGAAGGAAGTGATAGATCTCGGTAAGAAATGAAAAAAAAATTATTGGAGGGGGGTCCAGCTTCACCCACCTGTGGGTGTTTGCTATGCATTCCAAATAATGGCGGACATTTCAAGAATATTTTGAACAGTTAGCGTCAGTTAGTTTTAGATAATTTTTGCAAGTATTATTAGTATAAATCTGTAATAATGTAATAATAATGGCAGTTATTAATAATGTATCTAACAAATCGAAATTGCTTTTTCATTATTTTTGAGTAAAAGTGAGTACTTGTCTGCTTATATCTCGCTTTTTGTCTGTAATTTTATACTCCTTGGTTCAGTTCTTGGACTACTGAACATTGTTGTAGTTATTTCTGAAAAAGGTTTCACGTTGTTTCACTTTGTTCTAGTGAAAACTTTATATTTATAAAATGGGATTCAGGTAAGACCTGAGCATTTTACGTTTGATTTGAGAACGGTAAAATATTTTTGTGTGCTGTGAAGACTGACTTATAGAGCACCGATTGGGCTTTCTTCTAAGCCAAAAAAATACAAAAATAATAGGGTAAAAGGTTGAGATAATTTCATTTGAATCCGAAAAATTAATTTTTTGACTCAAAATTTGAATTATGAAGGTCTATAACTTCGAAGAAATTAACACCAGGAAAAAGAATATCACAGCTCCTTAATAGGCAATTGATTAGCCATTGATAAGAAAAAGACTAATTTCGATATTTAAAAAAAACCTAGGAGATATTGGGAAATATGTTGAAACAATTACTGAATACTGGGAAAAATTTTCATACTGCCGTAGCTCCCAGGTGGGTGATGTTGGACTGCCGCCCCCTCCCATATATATTTTTTTCTATCCCTTTCTTTCATATGGCCATCCTAATTCGGGACACCCTGTGTTGTACATGTTCTTCTGTCAAATTAAAAAATAAAAACTGTTTGAGTAAAATCTTGAAACTATTCATATAACCAAGCAAAGGTTAAATTTTGCAAGTATTATAACTTGATCGTAACTATGAAATGATGTTAAGATCAAACAAATTCGTAATCTGCAATCCCTAAGATCCCCCATATCGATTTTAGTCGAATCTGACCATAAGTGATAAAAGTCGCCCACCATTTTGGAGCCATCGTATTGATTTTATATGAAGTTTTAAAAGTGCATTTTCATCCAAGAATTGTAAGTGTGACGAATTTTACATGAAAACAAGACAAAAGGAGTGTGGAATTAGCGTTAAGAGCTGTAACACCGTCGCGTTTCAAATCATACATATAATAAAATATATGTATATATTCTTAGTATAACCGAAAGACTTATAATAGGTCTATTCTCCGAAAAACCCTTTAAACTATTCAAAAATTATTTCAAGTCACCTCGAATATTATAATTTAACTTGAACACTAAAGAACAGACGCCAGGAAGAATTCATGCTTCAAAGCTTCGAAGCATTGGTAAAACTTTCCTGCTTCGAAGCTTCGAATACATCGAAGGTTCGGCAAAACGTGCATGCTTCGAAGGATTCGACTTCAAAGCTTCGAATAATTTGTAGCTTCGAGCCTTCTGCCCTATATAAGATCTACTATGGGACACACAAAACTCTAGGGACTTTACTGTGAATTATTTTTCAAGGGTGTGCATAAAGTATAAAATATATGTATGGCAGAATAAGCTTTTCCAGCAAGCCTTTCTAACACCTTATCTGCTTTATCATCAGGGATGCCTTGAAATGCGCTTACATAGTCCAGTGAACGATGGGCTTATACCTATATACATACTATGCCGTCCGACATGGAATATGGAGCTCTACTTAAACAATATGTAAATTGATATTTAGAATACCCATTGGACTTAATCGTTGGGAGGTCACAGGAGTTACAGGAGTTACTGTAAGACTTACTTAGTGCTGCCCATTAAACCAATAAGCCAAAAATTAGAACAGGCGTTCCACTTCCCTCGAAAATCTTCTGTAAACGTAGAATGGTATTCAGATAATTCTGACTTATCTCAAAATATTTTAATTCTCGATCAGCCTCGTCGATAATTAAATCCAACAAAGCTCGGAATCTTCTTGATATATTCAATAATTTGATTATGGGTCGAAATCCTCTCGATATTCTGATCACCACATCATCCTCCGCGTACATAACTACCTTCATCCTATATTCGTAACCAAATTTATCAGTAATTTGTTCATCACTATAAACCGGAGTACTATAGACAGGATACTCCTCTTTGAGATATACTTCTGAACAAGTCTTGTCCTTAACATTGTTACTAACTACATACTTAGGCATACCTACGAGTTTCTACTACCTGTAAGAGCTTCTCAAATGGTCTCAGTTTACACATTACTATGTCAAGAAAGCAGCAAATGTTAACAGTTTATAGTGAATGGAATCTTCTACGGTCCTTACTGCCTCATGAAGCAACATCTCTGTGAATCATGCTTGCAGTAGGTATGCTGTGAGTTGGATAGCTCTGTCCACTCTAGATATAAATTCAGCATTCCACTCGATCCAAAGTTTTCAGTACAAAGGGAGACAAGATTTCGGCAAAAAAATTTTCTTATGTAATGTGATTAAATAATAGAATAGTATGTCTCTCATCCTCAAACAAAAGTTTTTCATAAAAATACAACAATAGAAAACTGAATGACAATGCGTACGAGTAAAAAAGCAAAACCCCATGTATATTTTACCGAGACAATCCCATAGCAATCTCCATACATCAAAGGTATAAATGCACTTCTATTTCTCTGCTGGATACCTACATAAAAATGTATCTCTATCCAGGTAAGAAGTCTTTTTATTTATGCATCCAACACGAAACAGATGAATGTATATAAGTATATGAAATATTGTGATACTACCGCAATATTAAAGGGCTAGAAGACTTGATGCATTACTCGTCAACAAGGACGATGAGGGCACTAAGGAAAAGCTGGAAGACGATAATATAAGCTCACAAATTAAATTACGCTTTTTACTTGATTTGGTGAGTGAAAGCAATCAAGAAAAATATAAAGTGCAATCCATTAGGATCGGAACTTAAAATGGTGGTCGTCCTTTGTCTGGGATGTTCCTTTCTAGTTTGAACAAAAGTTTCATCTCGAAAACTGAAAAATCTTTTCAAAGTTGTGTCCACGTCCCTAGACTTGCGAGTGGAGAACTCCACTACTCTCTGAACTTCTTCTATAGCAGCAAGGAAATATTAAGTCTGACCGGTTGGGCGGATGGGCAGAGGATTTTTTTTTTCGTAGTTTCAATGATTTAAAACTCGGTTCTGCTATGTGAATATCTGTATCGACGGATTCTTTCTATGTTTGGGAAGATTCCAACGTAAAATTAGAGATGCTGGATTAGGTTGACGGCTACTTCATCAATTTTTCAAAACTAATATGGGAGGAAGGAAAACTTAATGGTTTTTAAGATTGTCAATTGTTGCAATTATGTATGCATTGGAAACAGCTTAACCAATTCTTTTTGTATAACTTCGTCCAAGTTTTGGGTCAGTTATAAATCATAAACTATTCAAATTAAGTTGCCCATTGAATGGAAACCTGTATTACAGCTAGTAAACTTTGGAAGCTTCAAATCAATCTACATTATTTTTCGTAACGTGACAACTTCTTATTTATCATCATATCGGGACATAAATAACAAATATTAGCCACACATCTTGGAAAATTCACCTTACAACCTGAGGTATTATGGCCCAATTTACATTAGACTGTAGAAATGTTGTTGAGATTTGTCTCACTCCGGATGAGTTTTAAACTATTTTCACGTAGTCGGCTAATAACAAATTTTCAAGCTTGAAAGCTGGACTCGGATCAGGCCTTAATAATAATCGACTTAACTTTCCAACATCAATCAGTTGATTTTAATCAAATAATTTCCGCCTATTTTTCAATTAAATCCAAAAAAAGAATTCCTATCAATAAATATTTTATGCAATATATCTAATTGCAATGTTTATTGACTCTTAGCTTTACTAGAAAGCACTCTATCGTCATTAGTCGCTACTATAAACATATAAATTATATACGTGGCAACACTGAGGGTATATCACAGTCTGAAGACGACAGCTCGATCTCTTCACGATATACCACTGACATATATAAAATGGACTGCTGATCCGACTGAAATTGCTTACATTATTTGACATTATTATGGGATCAATTTTCTATAGTTGTCTCTTTTTGGTTTAAATTCTTTATTCCGCTGAACTACAAATAATAAGGTCTATACAAAATACACCATACTCCAGTTTAAGTTCAGTGGTTTTCCAAATAAATATATAGAATAGAAATAGATGGCAATACAATATTTGTAATCCTTTCTCTGTCCCCCATACCTACTTTTAGGGACCGGCAGGAAAAATTGCTTAATTTTATTTCTTTAAAAGTCAAGTTTAAGAATTATTTGATGTTCTATGAGATAAGCTTCTAAGAATAGAAATAATTTCGGATGCATCTGTAATTTTTTGAACTTATAATATGAATAGTAAAGCGAAAGTAAAACTTAATTAAGATAAAATTGTCACACCCTGCCAACAAAAGTTGACCCATATGAAATAGAAAATCAGGCAGTCCATGTTATATATGTCAGTGCGATATACAGTGTGATAAGGTATGATTGTCCGGGCTGTCAAATTTGTGTGACGTCACCCATTCTTAAAATGGGAAAATAATAGTGTTAATATTTATGTAAATTTATTCAACTGTATCTGTTTAAAATAGTGAGATAAGTTCAATTTTAATTTCTTACCATAATTATATATTGAAGTTGTTAATTTAAAGTTTCTTTTAAGGAAATCGGTTCGGATCAAAGCAAAGTGCCACGAAAGTTTTATGGATAAAAAATGCAGAATAAGACTGAAATACCTATAATTTGGAGTGTTGATTGTTTATCTGGAATCCTCACAATACTTCTAGAATAAGATGTTGAGAATGTTATTTTCCTAAATTAGAGGAAAATTGAAAATGAACCAAAATGCAGCCTAAATAAATTTGAAGTAGTGGGTGACAAGTTAAAGTTATATTAGAATTATATTAATCCCAATGTACACCTTGCTTTTTTTTATGATCTGTGTGGCATGGTAATGAAGTATGAGGTGCATGGCAATTGTAATAAACCTGGCCAAAAAGTCCGAAGACTTTCTATATTAACGATGTGAATTGGTTTAAATTGGGAAAGGTGAATGAAGAAGCTTTCTTATGTGCATTATCACCTACGTTTGGTAAGTTAGAACATTGATGTTCAAACCTCCCAACCCAATAAAAATTGGTAGTTGCCTGTTCGAACCAAATCGGTTCGAATATATTTTGGTTTTACCGATTACTTTAAAAGGAAAACATCCTGAAAACAAAGCATCAAATTTTTAGGAAAATTAAATCTAATTTGATTACTCTTAATACAAAAACAGTTACACAACCTAACAAAGCCATGTATTTGTCATCTATATAACACATTGCACAAATACAATACAACAATATAGCCTCATTGAGCAGATCAAATTAAAATTCTTATCATATGATTGAAGCAATTAGATTCGTGCTAAAAACAATTGCTGAAAAACAACATATGCAAAAATACCGTGCTAAAAGCAAAACAAATTCAATCTAATTACAAGTTTTCCCAAAAATAGGTACAACATCTAACCAAAGCATGTGTTGTCATGTAGCATACAATGCATGGCACAAATACAATCAGATCAAGCAGATCAATTTGCAACTGTATCATCATTACAAGTACTATCGAACGGGAACTTCTTCTCTACGTGATAGAGATAACATATTTTGCAAATATACAGAATTCAATTTAACACAGCAGCATGGGTTGCTTTAAATTTCTTGTTGCTATGCATTTTTGTTCGATGCTATACATATTTTATCTCTAGTACCGTAAAATTACAGATGAACGGCCAATTCTTGTGATCATGCGCCTCTGCTACTCCATCATTGGTGTCGTGTGCAAGCAAGGGCTATATAAACAGCAGTTTCACTTGATTCGATCTCTTTTGTGATTTAACAGTGCAGTGATTAACTTGGCAATTTATTCCTTTGTGTTCTTTCCTAGTGATTTTTCCTAGTGTTATATTTTATTACTAAATTAAATACTTGGTTTAATTAACAGCTAAAATAAAATATTCTTATTCTGGGTACCGAACTGGATTAAGGAGTTTATTTTAAATAGCGATTAAATTAAAGTTTTTTTATTGTAGGGTAGCGACTGCAATAAAAAATATTACTAACAATACACTTTATTTCTGGTCTCGACGGAAATAAAGAATCTTTCTTCTGGTCTCAACTGAAGTTAAGATACATACTAACATTCACTTTAAGTTGGGTCTCGACTGAGATAATATATTACTAACAAATAACTTTATTGCGGGTCTCGACTTTAATAAAGTTTCTTATAGCGGGTTTCGACTGTAATAAGAAATCGACTAACTCAAACCAATTTATTGCGGGTCTCGAATGTAATAAAGGGTCTTATTGCAGGTCTCGACTGTAATAAGACAATTACTAACAAAACCACTTTATTGCGGGTATCGACTGTAGTAAGACAATTACTAACACAAACACTTTATTGCGGGTCTCGACTGTAATAAAGATTCTTGCTGCGGGTCTCGACTGTAGTAAGAAAAACACTAACACAAAACACTTTATTGCGGGTATCGACTGTAATAAAGAGTCTTATTGCGGGTTTCGACTGTAATAAGACAATTCCTAACACTTTATTGCGGGTATCGACTGCAATAAAGAATATCCTCATCCGACACTTCAGTCAAATAAAAGGTCAAGTAAATCAGCTGCTACATATCGATCAGGTGAGTACCATTCAATTGCTACAGTTGTGTAAATCAAATTAATATATTAATCATTTAATAAACATTGGTTTCAGCTTTTTATATTATAATATATATATATATATATATATATATATATACCTATATATCTTGCAGTTCTCAAGTTTTAGTATTTATTGAACTTGAAACAATTAGTGCAGTGAATAAACAAATAAAAACCACTAGCTTTATACCAGTGGCATAAATTTCACTATACCTTTCATTTATTGCATGTACGCTCTGACTACGGGCAGTAGCGATAATCTATGGGCAATGTAAATTGATACAACCGGCTTAACAAAGTAAAAATTGAACCCGACAGCGATGCACTTAGTTGATACAGCTATGTATGTTTATGTGTAGTTAAAATAAATATACTGTGGTTAAAGTCAATTGAAAAATGTTTATCTGCATATTACTTACCCACCAAAAGTGAGCACATTATTTCCGACAAAAATCAGTTATAGGAAATTATAAATAAAAGAGAAGTAGCTTTCAAGGAAAACATTATTTTCATTTCAAGTTATTGTGTTTTTTTAATATTCTTATTTTCTTAGTTTTCTTTTGTTGCACAGGCTTATTATTTAAATACCTTATTCCAAAATAGAGTCTACATTTAAAAAATAATGTTCTTACATTAATACTTAAAGGCACCTCCTTTGAATTTTCTAAAAGGGTTTTCATAAAAAACTCCTCTAAATACAGTTGGTCTTTATTACACTTATTGAATACAGATTCTAATTTTTCTGATAACTGATAATGATAATGATAATGATAATGACCGTAGCTTGAAGATACCTTTTCAACCTTACATTTTTTAATTACACATCCAGCTAAATTCTCCAATGAATCATCACTTATTTCATTGAATGAAACTGACATTTTCACTTTCCTCTAAGAAACTTTCGTCCAAATTTGAGACGTCTGGGCTCTCCAGTTTTATTTCCTTGGCAACATTTTTCAGCATACTCTGGCTAACTAGCTGGTCTTCAAAAACTTCGCTAGTTTCATCTACATTGCAGAAGGAAGTAACTTGCTGAGAACTATTTGATCATCCTAAAGTAGATATGAAGTTAAGTAAAAGTGGTATCTAAACATAGTTAAAAAAAAATCGAATCTCAAGTGGATTTATTAGTTTTATTTAAATGGGACGGCACAAACATATAAATATGTAATTAGTCTGCTTAGAATAAAAATTTAATTAATGTTATACTACCTTTACAGAATTATTAGGCTACAAAATTTTAGGCAAATATTATTAGTCATTTAAAACTATAACGTCAAATTACCTAGGATACATGTACGTAATCGATATTTAAATTCCAGAGGCGTTGGGTGGTCATGGAGACCTCTTTTGGATCGAATTACTGCAAGTGCTCTAACTAATTATGACTTAATCGATTAGTCAAAATGTAATTAATACACAGTTTTAATTTCAATTCCTCTAAAAGCTGGGGCATTGATGCATTATTTAACAAAATTCCCTTCTTAAAAGGCAGTAGGGTATATCTTTCGCCCATCTTTAAGTTCCTTATTAATACACTCATTGAATTAATAATAGAATTTTGACACTCTAGTGACAGTCCGTTCGCTTTGACTCTCTCTCTAGAATCTCATTCGGACATTTTGAATTAAAAATGTCGAACCAGTCATTCACATTTTTTATAAAATTCGAACATTCCAGAGCATTTGCAGAAGTTATTTGACTTAATAGCTTTTGCAATTGTATTTGAAAAAAGTTGAGTTGCATATTTCACTTTTTGACGAGCAGCTTCTTTCACATCATGATGGATGTCTTTTAGTTTTGGACAAATCCTTAAATCAGATTTATCTAGATTTATGAGTTCCTTTACAGGATCGGAATTAATCATCTTCGCCTTTAAAAGAAAACATTTATCAAGAAAATTATTTCGTAGTAATTTTATCAGATGAGGGACATCTGCAAAAAGAAGATTTTTTGATCTTCTAATGAAAGGTAGGGCATCGTATCACTCACTAATGCCAAGTTCTCTCCATAGAGCCATATTGCTTGATCCCATGTCCGATACAGCAGCGACAACCACGAAGTTAATACTTTTCAAATTCTGCACAATGTCTTTAAAAATAGAAGCTGTCAAAATTATAATATATGACTTGCTTCCAGTTTTTTATCAGCCCCCTCACCATGGCTACTTGAACGAAATTTCTAGGCCTCAAGCCCACGTCATTACCCTTGTCATAGTCGTAACAGTATTTAATCTTCATCTCATCAAAAGACAATACACATAGTCTCTCCTTCTCGTCATAATTTATATTTTTTAAAAGGTTTATAATACCACCTAGAACTCCCGGCTTAAGCTTTAATTTCGCCGCCCATCTCCTCAACGTAGATGCGGATGGCAAAGGAAAGTTGCGCTTGCGTTGCAGTCTATATGCTCGGGGTCCTGCAGAATGTAGTGAAATTGCAGATGATATGTCAGCACTACTCCATACGATTCGCTTATTAGGATTTTTTAATTTCGTAATTTGCCCCTTAGTCAAGAAGCTCGACAAGGACGACGTTACTAAGTCAGCGTCTTTCAAACGCTTAGTTAGCTTGTTGCACTGACGTTTCGAATCTCGAAGCTGGCGTTATATGGAGATTATTTGTAACTCCCGATCACATTCAAGATCAACCCTACAATTATAACTTTTATTGAATTTGCATAAGAAAAAACTAAATTGTTACTTACTCTGTTTGAATAGCACAATCACTTGTGTTTTGAACATGCTGCTCTACTGCCTCCTCTACCTCTTCCGCTACCAGTTCTTCCGCTTTTTCAGGCCCAGGATTATCTGCGCAGCTGGTGTCCACTCAGTTTTTATATAGAAAATCTTAACATATGTATGTATACAAACTCTACTAGAAACTATGAAACTGTAATTTTATTTATAGTAGGTATAGATAAAGTAAACCCAAACGTCCAGACCTAATGCATCGCGGTTCCAAACGCTTTGCTTCAGTAAAACTTTCGGCGACACAAATTGATATGAGAAAGCAAATTTGACAAAATACACTGCTCAAAAGTGTATAAGCAAAATGTGGTTTTTCGGTTGGCAATTCCTGGAATTTGGTTTGATTTTGGTTCTGTTTTTTGTTTTTAGTAGATACATCTATTGCGCATACAACAATAAAAAAATTCTGGAGTAACGGTAAAAACCTGACAAATAACTAAATTCACACAAAACACTTATCTAATAATTAAATCTCCTTTGTCCCCTAATCTCCTCCCACAAACAGTACAAGACTCCCTCGAAGATATCCATAATCAAAAAATAACACAAAACATATTAAATATTTAAGAGAAATCAACTTACCTTTACTACACATACGTCCGTGTATGCTTACATTACGTCAAGCAATGCTTTTTGCCGCATCAATTAGCACAAGCGTTACCAGGGCAACACTATGAGGAGTACAGTACAGCACATGATTGGCCTCGGCAGCTATAAGGAGGCGACGAGTTATAGCGAAATCACCCATTTCCAAGATCAGAGTTGATCTGATGTGATCAGATAAGCCTTGGGGTCCGTTGCGAAGAAATTTAAGATTGGTTGGGATATACATATGTATGTCCAGTTTACGATGCGTTGTACATAAAGAGGTGTTACAACTGTAACGGGTATAACCATTTAGCAAAATATTGTCAAAATAAGAAAGCATGTTCTCACTGTGCTGAAGACCATGATTTCAGAGAATGTAAAAGTAGTGTTCTGAAGTGTATAAATTGCACAACTGCAGTAAATAAGTTCGGTGTAAATCTCGACGTCAATCAGAGAGCAAGAAATCATGAATGTCCAGTATATGAAAGAAAATTAAAGATGGAGAGATTATTTGCTGATTACTAGCAATTAAAGTGTATTTTGAAGTGTATTTATTTAAATATCCAGGGTTTGCTATCTAATATAAATCAAATACAGATTCTTTGTGAACTATACAAAATTGATATAATAGTATTGAGTGAAACCCACCTAACCATTGATATATTAGATTGCGAAATTAATATAGAGGTTTATTTCGTATAAGGTGCGATTCGAAATCTAAGAGAACTGGTGGTGTCGCTTTATATGTTAAGGATAATATACAATATGAAATTAGGAGTTGTATGTGAAATGAGTTGGATTTATGGTGTCTATTAGTAAAGATCTGGAAAGGTAGCGGCCACTATGCGGTTGGGGTATTGTATAGATCACCAAGTTTAATATTTAATGAATGGTGTGAAGAGTTCTTATAAAGAGAAATCACAAATATTATATGTGGAGATTTTAATATCGATTTACTGAAGAATAGTCTTTATGAAAAACGCATGAGAAATATTATACACGAACAAGGTTGCAAACAAATAGTTCAAGAACCTAAGACACTAATTGATTATATTATTACTAATGATTCTCAGATAAAAGCCCATATTATGAATGACTTAAGGGTTAGTGACCATGAAACAATTATGTTTAATTTGAAAGCCAGTCAACACGAATCTAACATTCAAAGCTCTACTTATATCAGGTATAATAAGGAGGAATTCATTGGTGAACTTTCCCGATTGAACATGACACAAAATTTATCAGGTAGTGATCTTAATGTTAAACCCAGAGTATTATCGGAATCTTTATTGGAGGTAAGCCGTAAGTTTATAGTAGAAAAACGCCATGTAAAAGGTAAAAACAGATGGTTTAACAAACGCAGCCACAGCGACTGGCTAGCATATAGGCAATTAAGGAAGAAGCACTTAAAGGAATCAATTTCGGAGGATCAATTGTAAAAGATAGCAAAAATATAGCAGAACATTTTAATAAATATTTTATCAAGAGTGTAGAAGAAATTAATGCTTCCATCCCTAACACAAGTTTTAGTGATGCAACTTTAGTTCAAAATCCTATAAATTTCGTATTTAAAAGAATAACAGTATCCGAGTTAGATGATGGATGCAGAAAAATAAAAAATAAGTCTGACTATAATTATATAAATGCAAGAATGTTATTGGATTGCATGGCTGAATTGGGTGATTTATTTGTAAGTGTTATAAATGATGCGTTTAAGCATGGGATATTCTCAGAGACATGGAAGGAGAGTCTAGTCATACCTGTTGAAAAGGTGAAAGGAACGTAAGAAATGATAGACCGTCTACAAAAGCTGCAAAATAGAGCCATGAGAATAATACGCTGGTAATGTATATGTTAGAGACATTAAATTGGCTCAGTGTTAGACAGAGGTTAAAATATAACGCACTTATTTTTTCTGTTTAAGGTGAAGTATAACATGTTTCCAGAATACCTGCAAAAACATCTAAATTATGTGAATGATACTAGATCCAATCTAAGAAATGCAGGAGATTTTAGATTGCCATTATATAGAAGATATAGGACTCAAAATTCAATTATGTATAAGGGACTGCAATTGTTTAATAGACTACCAAATGAAATAAAACTAGATAGAAATTTTTTCCGATTTAAGAATTCAATTAGGTGCTACGTGAAAAATGAATTTTAAATGACTTTTATTAACTTACTTTTTTCTTAATGAATTTCCATTATAAGAGATTTATGAAGTATGTATAACGTTGTTGTTGGGCTAATAAATATTTATTCTATTCTATTCTATTCTTATTGAGGTTACCTCGAGTTATTGCATAAAAGAGTTTATTCTAAATATCATATAAATTGAGGTTAACTCGAGTGATTGTTCAGAGGAGTTAATCCTGAAGATTCTTTCTCTAAATCTAGGTTAGACCTGATCTTCTATCAGAGGTTAACTCTGTAATAAACAAAGACAGAAGTTAATTGCGAAAAATCATAAATTCTGCAACCCACACGCAGCAGCATTCCAATTCGCTGCACCTATAAACACGAACACGATAAACGTCATTAGCTCCATTACTGCATTCCCACAAGTAGAAGCAGTCCATTTGCTGTACCTAAAGGTACGCACACGACAAACGTCACGAGTGCTAAGATATAAAGTCCCACACGCAGCAGCAAACTAAAAAAACTGCACGTTAGTAGCAAGTCGTATTTGCTACACCTTCTTGAAGGCACATGTAGCAGCAGAACAAATTTCTACCTTATCCACATAATTTCTATGCGAACAAATCTACTGCCCACACCTAGCAGTATACGATATTAGATCTACATACGCTCTTATTATTCTTTACAGGAGTAAGAAAATACAAAAAAAAGGGGGACACGGAAACTACAGCGTCACATTACACGGCCACAGAGCACTGAATTTTCATTACTGAATTTATCAAATTTTATTAAATTTTAAAGAAGTTGTAATCACAAATTGCATCCGACTTAGATAATGATAATGACGTCCCGCATCACTTCCTCTCGTACTTCATCCGCCGGCAACAGCAGACACACCATAAACACAGTGTACTTTAATTTTAACTTTGACATAGCAAAATAAGTTCCCGTAGAAATAGATAAGCTGGTTTTCGAATAGTGTATAAATCGGGAATTAAATTGAGAGCTGTCGTTTTTACTCAAAAATATGGAAAGTCTCAGTAAACTGTTGGCGGCCATCACACATTTGACGTATCAAACACGGCATCAAGGAAAGCCCGCCAGAGCGCTGGGGCTTATTGGTTAACATCTCTACCAACAAAGTATTAAATTTGGATTATTGTGATATTAATTTTATATGTTGAACTTAAAAACTGAGTTATCTATTTAAACTGTCACCCCTCCTCACGTACACTAGTACACAGAATTTTCATTAATATTAAAGATTTGTCGAGGCTACCGCCGAGTTGCCTTGAATCCAAAGACCTTGTATTTGACGAAGCTAACGTCTTAAAGTATATTTCGAATTTTGCTGATATTTCCTTGAGTGGTCCTTATGGCATTAATGCGTACTTTCTGAAAAACTGTTGTTCGGTGTCTGTTCTTTGTCATGTCCTTTTTTTTATTATTATTCCTCTTCATAAGACAGACAATAAATATGACATTTCGAATAATAAAACGGTCTTAATGTTCTTTTCTTAAGATATTCAAAGCCACGGTTTGCGATGCCCTCTACTTTCAATCCAGACATTTTTTGGGCTCTGTTCAGCATGGGTTTATGAAGAATATATCCACCAATAGTAAGTTACTGGAATTTTCCATTTTTTGTGTTTCCGCAATTGAAGGTGGTAATCAAGTCGACTTCATTTTTACTGATTTTAGCAAAGGTTTCAATAGAATTAATCATATGGTTCTCATCCATAAGTTCTATTTCCTTCGGCTTCATCCTCTTTTTGTCAACTGGGTTCGTTTATTTCTGTCAGGGCGCACAGAGCGTATTTTATTTCGAGGTGAAATCGACAATACCTTAGGTGCCCCTCAGGGAAGCAATTTAAGAACATTACTTTCCATCATTTGCGTCGTCACTATATTTTAACTCGATAATTTTTTATTATGCTGATGATGCCAAAAATTGTCCAAATCGTTTCTAGTGAGAATGACCTTAAACTCGGACTTAGACGCCTTCTATTAATGGTGCGCAATAAAATTGCTACTTCGAACATTAATAAGTTTCCCACTACGTTGTTCTCTCACCGAAGAAATGATCTGCAATTCAATTACACTATTGACGGTCCATGGATTCGATTTAACAAAACCAAATGGGGTTTATACTCAATTCTAACTTTTCTTTCGATGGTCATATTGGTGCAGTTACAAGAAAACCTAATTCGTCTTTGGATTTAATTAACTGAAAGTCGAAGGTTTTTATTGAACCATTTATTTATTCAGATACATACAATTCTTTCGTTCTGTGGCTTCAAATAGTACACAAAAATTGTACAGAACAAATGTCAAGTAAATTTCTAAGAAAAAATTGGGGGCTTCCCTGCATCATGTCGAGGCATGGTTTATTTTATATTGGAGCGAGGGAGCCATGAGGTCTTTTCAGTGGTGGATCAAGTATTCATGTGTGGGGGGGGGGCAGCTCTGGTTTAAAACGGTATATCCTGAAAACTGAACAAAAGTTTGAAGACAATCGCCAGCACTCGCAAATGTCAATTGCAAAAAATTTGTCATTTAAAGGATACTTACCTGACGCAACAAAGAAAGTTGCTTAACGTTCTTTGCCACTCCCGAAAGTCAAACGAGGTGTTAAATTTATTTGTTTTGGTTTGTAAACAGTGGAAGTGCAAAAATTCCAAAGCATACATTTTAGTTAGTAAAAGTAGGAAAACATATTCTGTTCAAATTGACGAATTCATCATAAATTATAGTTTTGCAAAATACAGGAATTAAAAATTCACATTTATTTAAAATAGCAGTCACAGAACAGATGCAATACATACCTTGTACGTATATAACTCCCTAGGCAAGTTAAGAAAGTGTGATTCACTTTGTTTTCTATATTATTAAGCCAAGCTCAGGGGATATCCTATTGCAAGAATACATATGTGATAAAGAAAGGAATTGAGGAACGTGAGGAGAGTGGCGAAGGTGCTGATATATGTCGCCTTTAAACTTTCGCAGACTGTATGCCATAGGAAAGACAGACGATGATAGACTGTTCCACATTCGCACAGTTCGAGATAAGCAATCATCAAGGAATATTACTGTACGGCCGAAAGTATTTTGAAGCATAAAAGGATGTGCGCGACTTACAATGCGAGTATTGCATGCAGGAATCAGACTAGACATTTAATCAGAACACTGACCTAGCATGTGGCGATCAAGAAGCGAAAGGCAGCGGGTGCTCGAGTGAGACGATATGACAAGCTATTCTTACATCAACAATAATCTTGAAGGTTCTCTTTTGGACAATATTCAATGAAACTATGGCTGTACAACCAGCCCCGGCCCAGATATAAGAAGTGGATTACATTCTATGTCTGATGTAAGACTTGTAGAGGAGCACTAGATTCGATGGGCTGAAAAAATTCTTACACATTTTCAGAAAACCAAAACATTATTTCAATGCTTATTTGGCAACAGAGAAGATGTGATCTGTTCAGCTTAATTTACTGCAAATATTAACGTGAAGGAAGCAGAATGACGGTTTATCGTCTTGCACTAAATTGGATGAGATTCGTTTTGAACCATGCAAAAATATTATCAAGGTAGTTATTCACAATGATCTAATCATGCAGTTCCGTGACACATGTGGTATTTCCTCTGGAGTCCAAAAGAGAATCAAAGGCGTAAGCGAAATCAAGGGTACTGTCATCGGCAAATTTATGAATGGGATTGAAAGCAGATCGTTAATGAAAATTGAGAAGAGAGATGGATAGATAACAGAGCCCTGAGGCACACTGGAACTAATTGTGTGAGATATAAATGTAACGCCATCTAATATAATCCGTATTAAGGGACCAGATAAAACACTATACATTCATAATAAAAGAGGCGAGAGAGGCCAAGTGCTTTAAGTTTAGCTAAAAGCGCTGAATGTCAGACTCTATGAAAGGCCTTAGAAATACCTAGGGCGTCGATTTTGGACTCAACAAAATTGTGAAAGCTACGGCTTCAACGTTCCATAAGAAAAAGCAGCAAGTCTCCAGATGAGCGTCCAGTACCGCAGCTATGTTGGCGATTGATTGGCTACTAGATACTTCATTCATTTGGAGTTAATGATATATTCAAAAACCTCTGAAAGAAACGAAGTGATTGCAATTGGTCGATAATATTGGATTCACTACTTTCTTGGGAATAGGCTGAACGTGAGCTAGTTTTCAAAAGATTGGAAATTTTCCTGCCGAATGAGACAATTAGAATAGTTTGCATAGAAGTTAAGCCAAGAATGAGGCACCGCTTTTATTTAACAGGAATTTGAAACTATCAGGACCCTATGAAGACGTTGATGCCCTAAGGACCCTGAACACATCTCTCGTACGGATGTGCATTGGCTCTTGTACACATCGGCACAAGAGATGCAAAACGGGTGGCTGTGAAGTGGGTGGAAGGCGAGAATTTGATTCAAGTCTAGTAGCTAGATAATTAGCTCTTTCCATTGAGTCAAGAACCACTCCACCATTGTTCAGTAGTGAAGGTATAGAGGAACTGTTCAAGTTGTTCCTGATGGCTTTGACCAGGGACCAGAAACCTTTGCTGCCTTTGCAGCTTGCTAAGATTATTTGTCTAACATTCAGGTCAAAAAGAAATCTGTCTCTCTCTCTGGATCTGGATAATGGTTTTGTAGGTGTTCCGTGCAAGTCTTGTAGACTTGTTTCAGTTCAGGACGTGGATGCAATTAATACGCACGAAAAGCAAACTCTTACGGTTTTATTGCTAGGTTGCACTTATCGTACGGTTGGCTAATAAGAAAAAAGTATGAAACCAAAAAAAAAAAATGTAAATCGAAAGTCAAGTCTAGATCTACTCTCTTTTGGGGAAACAAGTCGAAATTACTGTACTTTAGCACTACATTACTGTTCTACCGTGTATGAGGTAAAGTTACTGTAAAATATTTGCAATAATTACTGTGTGATTCCGCCATTATTGACCCAATGAGAGCCTATAAAATTTTTTACTTCTGTGAATTTATTATAATTTTTTTTTACATATTCACTTTAGTCCGGCGAGTGGCAACATAACCAATATGTTTTGTTTTTTTTTCTTTATTGCGCATACTTTATTTCCCGATCGGAACAGCAGAGGGAGGCACGTATGCTCGTATGTACGAAAAATCTTTTCAATGTCATTAATTGCGAAAGTTTTTATCGGCTGGTATAATAACGGTATCTTACATCAGAAATAAAATATAGAAACACAACAAAATATTGAATTACTTAAACCAACAACGTGGCGGGCGCATTAAGCGCGTAATTCGGCTAATAATCAGTTACATAATTCAAAACGGTGACGTATTAACACGAAATTCTCGGAATTTATTGCGTTAAAACTGGATATGGCGCCCGACTTTTTCGTTAAATTAGCACAGTCCCTGATTTATGGCTTATATTACTCGTGATGCAGAAAAACGTGCTTTAATTGGGGCACATCCCCGGACTATATGGATACATATTTGCTTGTGTGCTTAATTTCATTGTTAAAATATTGGTAGAAAGGTGTGTATAGGGACCAGGGAGCTTAAGTGTATATAAAAACTGGGGTTGGCTGGATCAGCTTATCAGAGCTTTGGGCGCATTAGACGAGACTAAATGGAGCTAGTATATATTAGTGGGTTATGGACGGGTGATGATTTTGCACAATGGATTTATCGGATTTTTATTATTTCTTTTAATTTTCAATCTCTACCAACTGGATATAAAAACGGTGTTGGATATATTTCACAAGCAGACGAACATGGTTGGATAATATTCTGCTTGCTCAGCCACAAGACCCAAATCCAATGCCCCCAAATTAGAAAACTGCTTTTATTGAAGTGCACGAGAGTTGAACGAAAACGTTGGTAACCATGAAATTTCCTTTTTATTGCTCTGCACAATTTATTTTGCCTCTTTCCTTTTAGCTTGAGAGGATATCAGATTCGTCCTTGAGATGTGAGCAATATATATATATATACAGAAGTTTATATGTTTATAACGTGCCAGAATCTCTTCTGTCAGCAAACGGCGGTTTTCAACCATGAATTGGTTGTTAAAGCCTTTTGTTTGGAGATACGTTGGGTCTTTGAGTTTTTTAAACCATAGAAGCCCACCTATAAATTTCCAGCGGAATAGCACAATTTATAACGTCGACTTTGAGAGTGATGTAAAAATAATTTTCTACGGGATTTATGGGTTTGCTTTTAAATGGCTTGTCAGCAGAAAGGAAATTATTAATCAATACCTATGCTGCTATCACATTACTCTGGTAAACAAATTTGATCAAATTTGCAAGAATTAATGATTCGCTTACAATTTTTTATGATTTGCATGAGTTCCTATACTGTCAGTGCAAAATGAAAGAAAATTATGTAAACTTCTTTATAAATGAAATGCGATTTCATATACGAATTCAAAGTGGGGCAGCCCGGAGCTAAACATAACAGGGGCAATTTTTAAAACACTAATAACTACTATTATATGAGTGTCGAAGGGGCAAATGTCGGCCACATGCCGACTGTCGCTTGTTCTAACCCGCAGTGACACTAGTGCGGCCACATCAAATGTTGCGTTTTCAAAAAGATTTGTATATTTACGATACACCGTCTTTATGTATTCTTGGCATTAATATTTCCAGTAAGTTAAGCTGGACAGATCATAGTTTCTCTGTTGACAAAGAAACACCGAAATGTCTTTGACTTCAGAAAATGTGTAGGAAATATTTTAGCCGATCGAATTTAGTGCTCCTCTACAAGTCTTACATCAGAAATGGAATATGTTTCCCATATTTGGGCTGGGGCTGGTCTCCCAGCCTTAGGTTGATTGAATATTGTCCAAAATAGAGACTTCAAGATCATTCACGATTTGGCAATAGCTTGTCAAATTGACTCACTCGAGCTCCGCCACAATGTTGGATGCCTTTCGCCTCATTATCACTAGGTTCATAGGCAATATTCTGATTAAATATGTAGTCTGTTGGATAAGTAGCTTAAGTAGTGTAGTTATCACTGAACAGCTGCCTCTGATGAATCATGTACAAATATAATCAGCATATACACATGTATATATATATACTGAGATGATCAATATGAATGACGATTGATCAGGGACGGCTACCAGCCACTGCTCACTTAGAGTATACTGAACTTCTAATCTGAAAGGGTATTCACTGTCACCTTAGAATAAGTTAATGAAGTTAGAATAAAAGATTAAAGACACATCAGATTTGTTTTCGATTAAGACTAATATTACATAGTCTGATCCCTCGTGAAATGATTCCTGTACGAAAAGACGCACTGCAAATCGCGCACATCCTGTTACCCGTCCAATTACTTTCGGACGTGTATTAAAATTCCATGATGCTTTTTATCTCGAACTGTGGAAATAACACTCCAATTGTCTCCTTTTCATCTGGCATACAGTCTGTAAAACTTGAAGAGTGACAAATATCGACATCTCCAATTCATCTCTCTATTCTCGTTTCCTAATCCTTTCGTTATCTCTTTTCTGTTATCCTGTACTTTGCATCATGTGGTATCGCTTGAACTTGGCTTAATAATACAAAAAAAAAAAAACTGATTCTTACTTGACTTTACACTATTTTGATGAGATTGTTTGAACTGTCAAACATAAGGATAATCGTGTTGCTTTATTGCTTTTTCTATTTGGACCACTGACATAATGTTAAATTCAATAAATTTTATAAGCATTCGCTGAAAACACCGTGTGTAAATTTACACCCTACAACAGGTCTGTATCTTTACTCGAAAGTTTTTACCCAGGCTGCAAAGTTTTACACAGACTCGAACGTTTTTTACCCATACGGCGCCGAATGTTAACTTCGGGGACTAAAAAAATTTTACAGTTGAATAGATTTTCAAGTTGTCTATTAACTTTTGTCATTATCATCTGGTATTATGCCCTCTAGCGAAAGAAAGTTTTTACTTGAATTTTACACGGACATTTTTACACAAAAGTAAATATAGAGACCTAATATGACGACTATTTACCCAGGGTTTGACATTTCTCTGACAGGTTTCTGAGTATAATTTAACTTCGAGTGCTTTGTGAAAATTTATTTATAACATTAGTGCAGAAATTAAAAATATGTTCTATGTAGCTATTGTTTTTTTTTTTTTTTGTAATTTTTGCATCAAGAAGTATTTTTCTATCCCGCAATCGCAAACTTATTGCAAGTGAAAGTTCCCAAGTGACAAAAGTCAATCTCTTTCCCTTGAAATTTTTAGTGTAAAAAATATTTCAAAAAGTGTATTTTACCAAACAACATCAACATAAAATGCAACTTATTAATATTGACAAAAATACAGATCCACGGGAGGATTCTGCTCGAAAAGGGCAGTAGGTAGCTGGCAGCTATACGCGTGTCTGAAAATTCTATACTAAAAACCCTTTCTAATTCATGCGTATGCTTCGTGTAGCTCAATACACATGAAATCCATTACCCTTGTATATTTGTAAATTTTATCTTGAAAATAGGCCTAAAATTTTTGATGAAATGGGGTGAATCCACCGTTTCTAGGTACGAAAAACTGATTTAGATAGGTCCCGACTTAGAGAGAACTCATTTATTATTTATCTAAGGGGCACATTTACAACTCAAAACAAAGGCCAAATTACAAATGCTATGTTTAACCCTTCGACAGCCATCTCCCGTCCTCCGACCGACCGAACGATACTACGTCTTCCAGATATTTAAACTTATTTAAGGGATGCAATGGTTAAAATGGTAAGCCTAAAAAAGGCGAGGATTTACAATCCCCTATCTGAATTTCTAGCGAAATAATAGATATCTCCGTATAGCTAGCGAAAGAGAATCATTAAAATTATAGTAAATTTGAAACTATTTGAAAATTTGTCGATACCCTCATTAAATTTGTTAATTAATAAAATTTCTTTCACAAAATCGAAGGTGCGATATCATTCAGTTGGTTTTTGTGAAATATCTCATTAGAGAATAAACTAGAATTCCCTGTGTCGCTTATATATTGTGTCAACCTCAGCAGGAAAGTTTCATCCCTAATGATCCCAAAATTTTGATCCTAGCAACGAGTTCAAAACATGCATTCGGTACAATATTGTAAACAAATGCAGTGAACGCCATCGTTTTGTGGAAATTTGCATTTATATTCGCCGCAATTTTACATCAATTTTTGAACTACATAAATGGAGTCGTCATTGGAGAGAAATTTGCATTTAGATAGCGCACACTTCTACGGTTCTGTCCTTTCCGGGGGACTACATGGGGAGTTTTCGGGACAGCTTTTGATGGAGATACTTGAATTTTTTTCTTGAGGCTGCTCTGCTTTATTTACACACAAACATCTTGTCAACAGCAGACGAGAGAAAAGGTCTCATTAAAAGGAAATCTACATAAAATTTAAGATGCCTCCAATTTACTGAGATTTGGTGGTTGGAATTTAAGGAAATATGAAATGAATGAATGCAACCAGAAACCATTTGATATTCAAAAGTTGAATTAAATTAAGATTTTTTTTTTCTGTTGTGAGACGACTTGGGTTTTCAGGGGATCCTTATTCAAATATATTGGAAAATGTAATGTTCTTTTAATACAGGCAGATTAAAAAGTATGAATTTAATGCATTATTTATGTTTCTGAATTTACGGGTATGTAAATTATGAAAAAAAAGGGAAATTGTTTGAAAATGTTTAAAACTTCCTTCCTTCGATAAAGATTTTTGAAATTTGAAGATTTTATGAAAATCATTAACTTGAAAATTATTTCGATTTCTAAAAGGTAAATAGAAAAGTGAAAATAAAAAAACATTCAAACTTAATAAATTTGAATACCTTATTGGATGAGGTGGACTTAAGGAACTTTATTTGATGACCCGAGTTCCCCTAGCTCTTTGTAGAAAAAAGAAGATATGTATATCAGGAATTTTTTTTGTGGTTACAAAGCCTATTAGAGCTAATCTACATCGAAAGCTACACGCTTCAAGCTTCAAGCTACATATTTTAGTTTGAACATATGACATATGTATCTTAGAAACTGCTAGATAGAGAGCTTCAAGCTACATAGTGTAGCTTGCTATATGGACTGACTATGTACATATGTTCATAGGAATACGCTGAAATATGGCTCCGTGTAGCTTGCAGCTTGTAGCATGTAGCTCTCGATGTAGATTAGGCTTTAGACCTGCAATTCTTGTGGCCTCGGATAAACCAGGCGGACGAAAGGTAAAAACAGGTTAGGTCAGAACTAGCCAATTATTTTGAATCTAGAAGCTGATACCTAATAAGAATTGTCCGGCTCGATCTCAAAAATGAGATGAGGATTTTTATAGCAATCATTATGTACTAATGCTTAAGTATTCTCTAGTATCTACTTATCAAACAAAATTTAAGCATTTGCTGGCGTTTCCTATTATATTCATATATATCATTGATTTTGCATTTGAAGGACAGATGTCGCTGATTTGTAGATGAATAAATGATGTAACTTGGCATCCCTATTCTAAAATGGGCTGGCGAGAAGTCAAGACTTTTTGATTGATTGTGACGGAAGGTGGAAGGTTTCTTTAGAGATTCTTTGATTGCGAAAAGTTTTGTTCAAAATAAATTGAAGTTTAAAGTATATTGAATTTCATTTAATGAGTGTATTTAGAGCTTACAAAGTCAGAAGTGGGATAGTCATATCCATGGTGATTTCGAACATTTAAAATTAAAAATAATGTTGTGGAAAAATTAATATAAAGTTGGATAAGTGCCATAATGGAGTCGTATGGTACGTACACAATAAAACAGCTTAGAAACGAGTTATTTAAAAGAGGACTTCGATACGGAGGGCCAAAAAAAGACATTATATGATCGTCTCAAAATGGCGGTTCGTTTAGAGGAAAACGAAATAAAGGACGCTGACAGCGGTAGTACTGAGGTTGGCGTAAAAAATGTTTTTCCTAGAACTGACAAATTGATTTCAATTTCAATGCAATTTATGGCAGACATTATGAACATTTTCGATGGCAATAATTTCTTTATTTGGAAAAAACAAATGGAAAATTTACAACAAATTTATCAAATAAGCAATGCAAAAATGAAAGTTCTTGTAATTAGTAAATTAAAAGGGAAGGCGTTGGCTTGGTTGCAATTGTCACCTCTACATATAAATTGGTCTTTCCGAGAAACTATCGATGGTTTGGATGCCATACTTAAAAAGCAGTTCGGTCGAGTAGAATTGCGTAAACAATTTGAGAGCAGAAAATGGCTGATTTTTGAGGATTTTACAAATTATTATCATGAGAAGGTTTTATTGGGAATTAGTTAGAGATTCAAGAAGAAGAATTATTAGAGTATTTGATTGAAGGAGGACCAAACTTGGTGCAGCAGTTTAAATCAATTGGACAGCTCATGAAGGCTTTCCGATTAATCAGTTTGATGGATTATTTAACTTTATTTTCTAGTTCCGATTTAGCAGAAAACGTATTGGTAAATAAAAGGAAAATTATATGTTATTATTGCAGACAGGAGGGTCACACACTTAAGGATTGCGAAGCTCCTAGAATGCCATATGGTTCATGTTACTAATGTGGTTCATTACGTTAAAAATTGTTTTAATAAATTTTTAATTTTATTGAAAAATAACCTAAATACTTATACTTGGAAAGAGTGTCAAGGTCTTATAGATACCGGTAGTCCGGTAAATTTAATTAAAGAGACGTTAATTAATTTGGAAAATGTAGAACCATTGGAGATAATAAGAAATATTTTGTAATAGGAGAAAGAGAATTTGTACCGCTGGGATCTTTTGACACTTTTATCAATTTAAATAATGATATTTTTAAAATTAAATTTTTAGTTGTGAAAGAAAATACTATCAATGTAGATATTATTGTTAATAGAAAGTTTTTTTGTGAAGTAAATGCAAAGTTGATAGTAGATTGTACCCACGATAATTTTGCAGATGAAACATTAAATGTTGCTGTGGATAATGAAAGAGACAAAGATTTCAAATTAAATGACAGATTGAATATAACCAGTAAGCGAAAAATTAATGAATTAGTTAAAGATTACAAAACTGATTTATTAAATCATACACAACCTGCTATTGATTATTCCATGAATATTAAATTAGATAAAGTGGAACATTTCGAAATATAACAAGTTTTAGATTTTTGTCTGAGAATTGTCTCGAGCTTAATTTAGTTAGAGAAATGCAAATTCATGTATTATGAAATTGCTTTTTTGGGTTATAAAATTTCAAAGTTGGGAGTGAAACCCACTGCATCGAACCTTAAAGCGGTAGAGGAATTTCCATTAGAGAAATACAACGATTTGTGGGTCTTTTTTCGTACTTCAGAAAATTTGTGCCGAATTTCACATTAATGGCGAAACTCTTGCAAGATATGTTAAAGGGCAATCATACAGTTATTTGCGGGCTCTCATATAAAAAAAAAATAGTTAGTAGGTAGAAACCAAGTGAACAACCATGTAACAGAAAGCAGAGTAACCACGTATAACAGAATAAAGCAATAGTACAGTTTTTAGAAACCAAGTGAACAACCATGTAACAGAAAGCAGAGTAACCACGTATAACAGAATAAAGCAATAGTACAGTTTTGCATGTAAAAATTTTATAATTAAAAAAATAAAATTCAAATTGTAAAAGTGGTATTCCATAGAATCACAGTTAGTGATTCCGTTGTGTAAAAGTGAAATAGAGCAAAAATTATATCACGGACTACAAAGTGTTTTCGTTGTTTTGTGCGATTAAGATTTTAATAAAAAACGAAAAATAAATATTCACAAAACAATTGGATCTATTCCAAACCTTTTAGAAATTGTTATGCAAAATGGCTTAGATTTACCTGACCGTAACGCTGGAGCAATCTGCCTTGAAGAATTGATAACAAGTCACTGGGAACTTTCCATTCATCCATTAATTATATCACGGACTACAAAGTGTTTTCGTTGTTTTGTGCGATTAAGAAGATTTTAATTAAAAACGAAAAATAAATATTAACAAAACAATTGCATTTGTTCTAGGAATATAACTTGCCATCCAATATCACAATATCCGATATATCGTACGATATTTTTAATTGTTATCGATACAGTAATAATATCGTTCGAGAAATATCGATATATCGGATTTCAATCATGTAACTGAAAATTCGAAATTTCTGTATGTACGCATTGAAAAAAAATCCTAAAATGACACTGAAATTTGTTTAAAAACTGCTCTATATGCCTTAAACTGATTCTCTGATCATATTTTATTAACAAACATTTTTCTAGTAAGCGGGGGAAAGCTTTGGCGATTGGATGTATTTTGAGCGACTTTTTGGATGAAGTGGACATTTGTGCACTCGTGTTTGTGCGAAATCGATGCGTCGTGGAAAATGACTTCCTATGAAAAAAAAAGTTCATAACAGAACACTAATGTCCTTGAAAGAAAGAGTGGAAAAAATACATGCGAAATGTAGTAACTGGGGTGATGTTACCCAAGTGCGATACTGATAGTACTCGGCGAGACCACTGTTTTTTTCGCTCGTGATTATGCGAAATTGGTGCGTCGTGGAAAATGACTTCCTATGAGAAAAACTTTCACAACAGAGCACAAATGTCCCTGAAAGAAAGAACGGAAAAAATACATGCGAAATGTAGTAACTGGGGTGAAGTTACCCAAGTGCGATACTGATAGTACTCGGCGAGACCACTTTTTTTTCGTTCGTGAATATGCGAAATTGGTACGTCGTGGAAAATGACTTCCTATGATAAAACGTTCACAACAGAGCACTAATGTCCCTGAAAGAAAGAACGGAAAAAAAAATATGCGAAATGTTGTAACTGTGGTGTATTTTACCCAAGTGCATGAAAATGAGGTTTTCGGCGACAAAAACGTCCCAAGATCGATAGTATCCGGGCATTTCTTTAATTTGATATGCAATAACATACCATTCATTGCAATATGCTTCAGTTTGTCCCAATTTTTAAGATACCAAGTTTCAAACTGCACTGCCGTGCAGTTCTTTAACTGAGATTTGAGGTGATAATATAACAATTTAGTTCTCATTAGGTGCTGTAAATTTGTGATACCATTATTATTTATATCAAAAACTGTTACTTGTTTGAACACTTATACATTTAACCTGGTAATCATATAAGGAAGGAAAAGGAATACAGTGTAGAAAAATTATTGTGAGGCACAAGGCTAGAAAATTCCTTCTCTTACATTAAGTCAAAAATCAAGTCGATTTTAAGACAATTGTAGTCGAAATTTAGCCGGTTGCATGCATAGGTTGCGGGGAGGAGTCCGAAACACTAACCCACTTTCTTTGTCACTGTCCGGCACTCTCAGGAATGCGTTATAGATTCCTTGGCTCACACCTCCTGGGCAAGTTACACGATGCCGGCAAAGACGGCTGAGGCCAATACTGAAATTTATAGGAATGTCCGGTTGGAATGTATGAGTGATCACTCATGGGTCTGGAGGGTGAACAGTGATTTGGCCTTCGTTCGGCGGATCCCTCGGGATCCCAAACCTCTCTTTCAATTAATCAATCAAAACCCTCTCCAAGAGTCCAATTCGAGGTCGCAATTGAAGGCTGATCAGTAATGAAAAATCTGGTTGACATAAAAAGTTTGATTGTTCGCATGTGCTTATAAATAAACCGCCTTTTGTTTTGCATCCTAATGTGCTAATTGGAAGTTGTTTTTTTTCGATAAATTTACCAATTACGCCTTTGAAGATTTTGCTAATGTTGACGGATCATGACCGGGAAATATACTAAAATATACAGCTAGTGGCATAGAAAGATGCTTGGAAAATTAACTTACTTAACTTACTTAACTTACTCATTATGACACCTAAGAATGTGAAATTGAAATAACAGTTTAAGGTAAAAAAATTGAAAATGTCTGCTTACACTTATCTGAAATTTTGCTTAAAGCGAGATTAATTTTCACGCTGGTTCATTCCTTGAAAAGTTTTTCTCAACTTTTTAAAGAGTTTCTTTTGTCTGATTTTTATCTGATCCGAGCTTTCATATTAATTATTTCTTTCAGAACTTGCTTTCTATTCAAGTTTTGATTTATTTTTAAAAGCTCGAGAAGCATTGTTTTGTAGCTATCGAAGAGCAATCTGTTTGAAAACTTATTTTAGTTTCTTTCAATGATTCGAGGAAAATTGAAGTTTAGCAAAAATTTTCCTGTCTGAACTCAAATATGGAGCTCATCTGTAAATTTACTTCGAATTCTTGTTTAGCATAACAAGTTAAAAAAATTCCAGCAAACTTACTGAGGACTGCTCGATAAAACTCGACCGTGCCTGATTATAAAGATAGTCGCCCTCAGAAAGTTTATGAGACAGGGAGATGATGTTATGTATGTTAGAATGGTATATGCTCCAATATTATGAAGGAGGTAGGTAGGTAGCTCATGCATATATACAAGAAGTTATGTCTAGATAGATTAAAATTATATATTTATATCTATCCAAGGTAGGACTAAGTCTTCCAACCGGGCCGAGAAAAATGACCCCAAATCAGACCATTTGGGCATAGCCAAAGTAATAACAAATAAGAAAAACCAAGGAAGTAGAACAAAAATATGCAACGCCTCGCTCGAGTATAAAATCGACGATACCTCGACTTCATGAAGTAACTAAAGTGTAAGCCAAAAGAATGCCTCGTCCGAATATAAAATATACATTGCCTCACGACTTGATCCCATAATCAAAAAGTAAGTCAGCAATGCTTCGCTCTAGTATAAAATCAAAGATGCCTCGACCTGATGTCGGGAAATCCTCAATTTTTTATTAGAAAATTACTAGAAATTTTTTCTTTAGAATTTTAATGCATTATTGGGGGCCGCCAATGGGTGCGTAGATGAGCAATAAGCCCTTTTATATTTTTTTAGAAATTTGCAGAGAATGTTTCGGCAGAATTTTTATTCACTTTTACGGCCGACTGGAGTTATTTTCGGATACAATACTTTCCTCTGTGCCATTGTCTACCTTCAGTAATGCACAAAAGTTCTATTTTATATTGGTGCGAGGCATTTCTGTCTTACATTTGGTTACGTCATCAAGCCGATATATCTTCGTGGCATCGCCGATTTTATATTCGAGCGAGTCGTTGCTGGTTTTTGTCTACATATTCAGTATTTGTATGTTATTCCTTTCTCTTTGCTCTCGGTCTTCAAATATGACTTTTTTTCTAAAACAATCAACCTAAATTATTAGGATGATATCCCACTAAACCGAGCAGAGCACAAGGAGAGTAAATTAAAGTTTTCGGTTTGCAATAAAAAATGGACTCTGAATACTGTTACATTGCAAATAAGGAATACTATTTTCCCTGTTGAATACTTAGCTATTAATTATAAATAATATTGTTACAGGATTACTTACCTCGCTATCCCAGAGATTAGCAGAAACATAACGAGCAGAACTTTAAGTTAAACCCGGCACGAAGAAAAACAACACCAAACCAAACTCTTGACATTTCAGTCAACTGATTTGTCAGAGGTACACACTGAACTATACGGAACCCGAAATTCATTCTTACCATTCCTCGCGACACCTAGTCCGTCCCAAATGAACTATGCAAGCTGACTTAATAGAGGGAGACCCCCACGTACCAGCACGAAGCTCGAACATTTTGCTGGACTTATGCTTAGGCATGTCAGCGCAATAATTTTCCCAATGTACTATGTTGACAGATAAATAGAAGGACGAATTTTTTTTTTGACTCGTCTCAGATGGAAAATGAGATTTCTAATTTAAAAGCAAGTATAGTTTTGTTTGGACAAGTATGAACAATTAAAGTCTATCATCTGCTTTAATCAGTATCGAATTAGAAAGCAAATATAGAAAGTTGGAATTCTAATAAAAACAAAGACAAATACAGAAAACTAAAATCGAACGAAAAATTTGACAGCTGTAGGAAATTAAAATTAAATGATAATTTTGACATACGGATAATAAAGAATTTAACATGCTTTGACAGTCATTAAAAGTTAAATTATAATTTTGGCAGATATGGAAAGTAGGGATAGACGAAAGATCTGTGATGTAACAAAGAATTGTATTAGGAATATAAATCAATTGGAACTAATTTTGATCAATGGTAAAAACCAGAAACAAAAAATTTGTACAAGAAATTAAAAACATAATTAACATGAAGCTTTAAATAGTCTCGACCTTTTAGAAATAGATGGCGCTAAGTAGGATTAGGAAAATTTTTGTAAGCCCCCCCCATGTTGGTGTCGGCTGTGTGAAAAAACTAACATAGATATAGTTCGTGTATGTAAAAAAATTAAAATCCATTGAACTAATCAACAAGCAAAAATTGAGAAATTAAAAGTTGACCAAGAAGTTTACCCTAAACTGGTTGTTTTATTGGTGAGAATAAAATTTTGCAGGAGACCCACAAGGAAGACCTGTAATTCCCTTAACCAGCAGAGGCCTAGATCTAGGACATTGACCGCTGTTTATATGCTATCCTGGAAGATCTCACCCTCCCAGATGAGACTGCACACCCAAGGAATGTGAGCAACGTTGGTTCGTTGATTTGGCGTTCCGAATTTCCAGAACCGTAGGGTGAGAAGCCTGACTCAACTGGAGTCCGCTCGGCCAGGTGGTCAGAACTTCAGTGCAACAGCAAATGCTTTGGATAGTTTTGTCTTTGGTATCATCTGTAACCAGACGTTTATGGAAAAATTCATCCAAGTTCCATCATTGCCTCCGATCATTGAACTCAAGTCACGAATCCTCGGTGGTACGATTGAGTCACATCTTCAATTCCTCGGTTCTCAAGGCGCTGGCCATACTGAGAAATACGTGAGCTAAGCTAATAATATCGCCACGCAATTCAGTAAAGCTGCTAAATTCCGTAACGATATATAGAATTGGATTTCTTCCTAGAGTTTGCAATATTTATTAAAGAAGACAAAGCATGAAATTTATACAGGAAACATGTGTTCATAAAATATGCATAAAAACGGTTTGTAGTTTCACCATTAAAAAATATACATAACCTTGATTTAAGTTTCGCTATGATAACAGTATTCGAGAGACCAACGATGAGATGTTGGTTTCTTGTCTCTTACTCTATATTTTTGAAATTTTTTATAACCACTCAGAAATTTAATTGCTCTTTCACTTACTCATACGGTCCAAGATAGTGACATAATATTAGTAATATTTGAATACTTTCTTTAGTTATACAATTTTCCATCATGGCATCATCAATTTATTGCTAACAGTACTGACGAACGACGATGCCAAGTTTAATGAACAAATCCAAAGTATTGTGACATCAACCGGTCAGGAATTTACTTCTTTGGGCGGTAATGACAGTAGGAACGTATTGTAATATAGCCTAGGCAACGAAGGCCAAATTTCTGCAAATAAAAAAAAAATGAATCCGAAAGTTTTGAAATTTGGTACAAGTGTTTATTCTGGCTTATACTATTTAATGGGTTAAATGTAAATTCGTGGTCATCCGCCATCTTGGAAAGAGTGCACTTTATGGATGTTTTGGATGTAACTCGTTATCAATCAACTTTATGAAAAAATTGAATTCATACAAATTACAGAGCATAAATTCTCTACAAAAAAGTTAATTCATTTTTTCGGAAGACTAATATTTCTGAAGTAAATGAACGACGAATATCGAGCAGATCGATAAATTTTTCCTCAAAATCAGTGACAAAAATAAAACCAGCCATTGCCCTACTACCACCAAAGCAGGGCCAGCATTCTTTTTGAGTGTACAGTAAAGTGCAAAATGGGTAGAGTAATAAATTAAACCCTGAATTATGGGGTTGGACACGAGTTCGAGGATTCTTTAATCAAATTAAAACAATGGACTCCATTGCACCCTTGCACTATTGAATTGTTGAACTTTATTTTGTGCAAATGCACCACTGGCTCTGAGTTAGCATGCACAACAGTACAGTTTGTAATAATTTTTATATGAATTGCTTCAATGGATTGAACATAGCCGATTAAGAGTATGGAAACGAAGACAAAGACGAAGAAAGATCTTCATCATCAATAATAAGCTCAAGACGATCTTCTTATGAGGGGAGCAGTGGTTTATTGGATTATCCTGATGTCATCAACTAGGATATCCTCAGTAGAAGTCATAAAGAACAACCTGTGTTCAAGATGGCGGCGGTTCTTGCGTTGTTGTATATTCTGCCAAAGCAACAAAATTTTTAAACTTTCCGATTTATTTTTTTTTTTATGTGTGATCCGTTGATTGAGCTATTAGTAAGACTAGAAATTTGCTATAAATAAAAATCTGACTATAATAATTTGGCTCGCTGACCGAAATTGATTTACATGGAATAAAATTAATTGATTTTTTAAAAATTAGAAATTAAAAACAAAATTTCAAAATAGATTTCTATAATTATTTATCAATTTCGAATTTGTTTTAAAAGTAAATCACGGCAACGCAAGATACTAAATAGTGTGTTCATAAAAAATTGCATGATAAGAAATTACTACAACCCTAAAAAGTACACATATAGCAAATGTATAGCACAGTTCGGAAAGCCCCTTATGATAAAAAGCAAATTTCCACGCGATTTTCGAAAGAACTATTAATTTCCAAAACGGTAAAAAGAGTTATAACAAATTTCATGGGGTTTTATATTTTCAAGAACGTTTTATTACAATAAAATTATCTGGGACTGATAATTTTCACAGTATATACGAAAAAAACTTCAATTTTTGTGTGACAGCCCCAGCAATGGGTTGCCCAATGTGTCCAGTTTTAAAATATTATTTAGTATTATTATGAAAACGACGTGTACAAAATTTCAGTTCTCTACGGCGAGGCGATCTCAACCAGTGTCCAAATATAAATTAAACAAGTAAAAAAGCTAGAATTGGTCTAAGACCCATTCTTATGATACCCTAGATTAATGTTCGTTTGTAATTCCGTATGGTCATCCATCTGCGCAAGTGATTTTTCTCATATATCTCTAGAACGGTTCGTCGGACAGCAAAAATGATTATAACAAATTTCATAGGATTTCATATTATGAAGAACTTTTCAGTACAATAAAAACGTCTAGATCTGATCGTTTTCACAATAAATGTAAGAAACAAAAATTTTTAGATAGCAAACCAAGAAGGGGTTACCCGATTTAGTTAATTTTTGAAACCTTATTTGTTGTTTCTATGAAAACACCATGTTGCAAATTTCTGCTCTATACGTCGACGCGTTCTCAGGCAGTGCCCAAATATATAGTGAAAAAAGAAATGTTTGTAGGGCGATGAAGTCGTTGGTTGTTGAACTGAAGAAGAACGAACTCCAACGCTGACCCGATTGGAATCTGAAAATAGAATTTTTAAAAAACTTTGTAATGCTTAAATCAGTCAATAATTATAACGTGAAAGGATAAGAAAAAGGTGAATATAAATTTGTATAAACAAGCAGAAATCTGGGAGTTTTAATATTGAACCAGAGTAAGAAACATTTTTTTTCTTTGGGATAATTGCGAAGAAGAAATCAGAGTGAATAAATTCTTTCTACTGCTAGACATAAATTTAAATCAATGAATTTTATATTGTTTTCTATTTGAGAAAAGGAAAATTAAAATGCATCTAATATTACCAAATAAAATTAAGTGCAGCTGATGCTGTTCAATAGCTGTCTGTTTTTCTTTTGGTGCGCATGTTTAATGAAGGTCTCCATCTCCAGTCTAGCATGACACAATTTCAGAAGGAACCAAAAGTCGGACTACATATTGGGTCTAGCTTGATACAATTGCCGATAACAAAAAGCTTCCCCCACGCAAGGTTCAAAAGTGGCACGATTTTTTTTTTTTTTTATATTATTAAGCCAAGCTCAGGGGATACCCTATGATGCAAAGCACAGAGTGGCAGGAATGAGATAGGGAAAGGATTAAGGGATATGAGGAGAGGGGTGGAGGTGCCGATGTATGTCGCCCTTAAACTTTCGCAGGTTGTATGCCGGAGGAAAGACAGAAGATGGTAGACTGTTCCACATTCGCACAGTTCGGGATAAGAAAGCATCACGGAATTTTAGTGTACGGCCGAAGGTAATTTGAAGGGTAAAAGGATGAGCGCGGGATGCAGCGCGAGTATTGCGTGCAGGAACTATTCTACAAGGGATCAGACTAGATATTTCATCAGAACATTGACCATGCATATAGCGATAAAGGAGCGAAAGGCATCCAACATTGCGACGGTGCTCGAGCGAGTCGACATGACGAGTAATTGCCACATCGCCAATGAGCTTGCAAGCTCTCTTTTGGACAATATCCAATGAAGCTAAGGCTGTGCGACCAGCCCCGGCCCAGATATGGGAATTGTATTCCATTCTAGGTCTGATGTAGGACTTGTAGAGGAGCGCTATATTTGATGGGCTGAAATATTTCTTACTCCTTTTCAAAAAACCAAGACATTTTGATGCTTCTTTGGCAACCGAGAAGATGTGATCTGTCCAGCTTAACTTACTGGAAATATTAATGCCAAGAATTCTTAGTGACGGTGAATCAGAAATTAATGCTCCATCAAACGAAACAGGAGTGGTTAAGTGATGGTCTTGTTTTAATGAGATGAGACAGCTTTGGGTCTTAGATGCATTGAATTCGACGCGATTCACTTTGCCCCAAGCGAGAATATTGTCAAGATCGTTATTCAATGATCTAATCATGCAGTCTCGTTTAACACATGTGGCGTTCCCTCTGGAATCCGCAAGGGTGTCAAAGGAGTATGAGTAATCAAGGGTACTGTCATCAGCAAAGCTATGGATAGGATTAAAAGTAAGGGAAAGCAGATCATTCATGAAGATTAGAAATAGAGTCGGAGAAATAACAGAGCCCTGGGGGACACCAGCATTAATAGGATGAGGTTCAGATATAACGCCATCTAATACAACACGTATTTGGCGACTAGATAAAAAAATTTCAATCCATAATAGAAGAGAAGGGGAAAGACCAAGTGCTTTGAGTTTGGCTAAAAGGGCTGGATGCCAGACTCTATCAAAGGCCTTTGAAATATCTAGAGCAACGATTTTGGACTCACCAAAATTGTGAAGGCTACGATTCCAACGTTCCGTAAGAAAAGTCAGCAAGTCTCCAGATGAGCGACCGTGCCGGAAGCCGTATTGGCGATCGTTGATGAGCTGATTGGATTTCAGATACTTCATTAATTTGGAGTTAATGATAGATTCAAAAACCTTTGAAAGAATCGAAGTGATTGCAATTGGTCGATAATTTGAGTTATATCTTTGTATACGCTAGCTGAAATCTAAACTCAGTAACACTTCGAAATAATGATGGTAGAGCAAAATGAATTGGACACCCACACGCATAATATTACAAGTTATTTTGATTTTTGCATGTCCGTCCGTCTGTCCGTCCGACCGTGCGCACAATAACTCGAGAACGGGTTCACTTAGAAACCTGATATTTTGTGCATGAACTTTAAAAAAAAAGTCGAATTAAGTTCGAAGATATCGGGCAACTCCTTTGTGGGGTTGCCATACAAAAATTTCGTTTTCCACTATATATTTGGACACTGCCTGAGATCGCGGTGACACAGTGAGCTGAAATTTGGTACATAGTGATTTTATAGCAATTACAAATAAAAGCTCGAAAATGGAATAAATCAAGCAACCAGTTCTTGGTGTTGGCATATAAAAATTCAGATTTTTTACATATAATGTGAAAACGACATTTTTATTGTACCAAAAACTTCTTCAGAATAGGAAATCCAATAAAATTGGTTATAGTCATTTTTTCTGTCCGACGAACCATTGTCGAAATATATTCGAAAAACCACTTCAAAAATCAAACTTGCACAGATTGGTATAACCATACGACATTCATCATAAGAATTGGTCTTAGACCAATTCTAACTTTTTTGCATGTTTTTTTCAAAATAATCCTATAATCGACATTTGGCTAGGCTAGGAAAGATAGCACACCACGCACTGTGCCATTGCGGCTGCTAAATAGCCCCAAGGCGAAATAAACTAAATTAAATTTAGGTCTAAACTCACCTGCGTGCAGAGTTACATTCCTGATTCATCCGCCTTGTGCAGCAACAAAACAATTTCCTTCGCTGGCTTGTCTCGGGCACATCTTCTGGAGCACTATCCCTTAAGCCGCAACCCCTGGAATATTCAAGCCATGAACAAAGTCTGAAAAATGTAGTAGCGGGCCGGTCAGCCGGCGAACATCACTGTCTTCTTACCTTGTCTTACTGAAGGAGTTTTACATATAAGAGCAGCTTCTATTACTTAACTTAATTCTTCTGTGGAAGCGATAGTTTTAGGCTTTGGAACCTATTTAAGATGAAATTTCGGTGCTTCCTCCATGATGAGTGCACAAAGCAAGTGAGAGTGAGTTCTTACTGCATGGTTTACTGTATGCCTTTTAATGTGTCGAGTGTCATCTCCGACTTCATGGCTTGTATCTTCCTGGGGCTTAAGTACAACACAAACACCTAGAATCACACTTAATTTTCTACACTACACCTGCCCTTATTGGCACGTTGTAATTTGCATACGCACGGCTATTGTTCGATCACTGTATCGCACTCGTAATAAAATACCCCGTTTGCGTGTCTTCTTCGCCCGGCTTGCCGTCAACTTGACTAAGGTCCAAGCAAGCAGCACGTCTAAACGACCACGAATTCGATCACGCACTTGCATAGTGGACTAGTCTCTTCCAGACAAACACGCATCGAATGTTGTTGTTTTGTACCGTTAGAGTGGTATGCAGGCAGTAGCGTCATACTCTAGCGCAATTGGAGTAAACACTGCACAGTGGCCTCTGTATAAAAATATCCACAGTGAATACAGGAGAAGCTAAGTAAAAGTTTTGTTACAATACGTTTTTTTTTTTAAAAAGCCTGTGTGCAAAATTTAAGCCTTCTAAGTGAACGCGTTTTCGAGTTATAGTTAGGACGAACGGACGGATAATAACTTTTAATTTTATGCATAGGTGTCCAAACCATTTTGATCTACCATCTTTATTTCTAGGTGCAGAATCCCAAGCTTAGTTTGCCCTTTAGATTTCATCTAAGGTATAAAAATAAAATTTTTATATTATATTTATATTATATTATTATTATATTATATTATATTATTTTTATATTATATTAAATAAATAAATTTTTATATTATATTTATATTTTTATATATGCGATTTGTTTGCAATTAAATTTTTTTTAGAAAGGACTTGCGCATAATATCAGCTTTCTAAGTGAAAGCTTTCTGCAGTTCTCAACACTTGAATTAACTTTTAATACCTATAATGCGTGAATGTTTAGCCTATTTTTCTCTACCAGCATTATTTCTACAAACGTTATGACAAACTTTGTTTACATATAGATTTCATCTAAGGTATAAAAATGATGATGATATGATAAAAAAGAGTGAATGCTTTCGAAGCCATTAAAGTGGCTGATTTGACTGATATTAGAACTGGGTAACGATCCTTTCTCTATATAGTATATTGTTTAGAGATAACTTCGAAGGAGAAAATTCGATCATAAAGTCTGGTCTCTGTGAGTACAATAATATCGAATTCGTTGTCAGTAATGGATAAATATATCTCTTTTGTTATGACTAACACATTTTGATAACAAATTGATAGTGAACGTAATTGGGCGTTGACCCTGCGCTAATGTGGGTGGGTCACTTTGACCCGAGGCAGTTTAATACGGTGATAGGTTTTGTTGACGCTAATCGTACAATTTGAATCTGTGTAGCTGGAGATACAGCCCCCTCTACTCGTACCGCCAGTGATCTTAGTGCGATGCCGTCTGCGCAGTCAAAATATGACACAGCGTCAATAAGTTAAAAAAGAAAAATATAAATTAAAAGTTAATAAAAAGTCCAATTTGCAGGTATTATTTTTATTTTACCACATCTGGAAAGAAATATGCCTGTTGCAGCCGGCATATAATGTTGTTCCTGAATGCATAAAATATAAATTTAAAAAAATCCAGGATCTTACCTGTATGAGATAATTTTGGGGTGAAATTTCAACCGTCCGACACTAGATGTTCCGCAAATACCTAAAATTGTATCTAACAATATAGAGTAAGTATGAAACGCAATTTTTCTGTAAAAATCGTGTACTTGTGACCAATATTTTTGCTTGTTAATGAAGTGACGTATAGAGTGAAGGGAGTTCGCCTCAGATGAAATTAAATTCCTAATTTGCTTGTATTTCAGGTGCATAACTTATTCGCGGAAAGAAATGGTACTGGACACTGATAACGAACGTGTGAGATGTAGCAATGGTAAACGCCTAGAAGCTGCAATTGATGTTCTGCAAGATTGAAAAAACGAAGCCAATGGGCCAGTTTGAATTTCTACGAGACGTTATGAAACCTAGTTGTCACCGATTGAATGCCAGGTCTTACGACCCAACAGGTCATTCAGTACTATGACACTGCAGCGAAAACGAATTCCTGAGGATGGAATTGGACACATTGTGCAATATGGTAATAATTATCGCCTATGTAAGCAATGCGGAGGCAAGACTTATTATGTGTGCTTGCACGAAGTAGGTATAGTGTTTGTCTTCTTACCAAAAATTGCTTCTAAAGCTATCGCAATGGTGCAGCTCCCTACAAATAGGCCGCTCATTGATTTTAATATGCATTAATTACAATTTATTTCGATTTGTCAATAAAACCATTTGTTTTCTGAATTGAAGTCATTTGTTTTTCGATATTTCAAATTTCAAATATTTTCAGAACACCTGGTGCAGAACGGGTGAAATTTCACCCCCGGCAGGTATATCATTTAGAGTACACAGATAAATAGTATGTGATCGAGACCAAATTTGTACTGAGGTTAGACGACCTTGAGAACCATGTACTCTGGAGAAAGCTCCCATGATTTCGCATGCGTAATATTTTTGCTGATTTTCCAAATGAGAAAATTTCAAAAATTAAGTAATGGAATAAAATTAATATAGTACCTCAATCGCATCATGTTGGGTCTAAAAAGACCGACTCTTAAAACAGGGAGATGCCGGATCCGAAATAATAAGACGGAATACAGAATTGGTGTAAAATTCAATATTATTTTTACTCACTCACCTTCTTTGGTATAACATACGCTAATGGTAAAAACTAGTTGAAAAGCCTCTAGTATAGAGTTGTTGCATTTTTTGCTAACCCAATGGGGCCTCGTGTGTACCAGGTTTCTTGATGAAGTTTTTGACTGCTCCTGGAGAAGCTTTGTAATACACTGGTGTCCATTTTTTCCCAGAAGATATGTTTCATTTGGAATAATGATATTATCGTCGCGGAAAAAATGTATGTTTTCCGATAGATTTTCAAAAATTAGCACAGCATCAATACCATGTTAGAAATCAGCAATCTCCCTTGTGACCCCTTTGGGCTTTGTGTGAACAACCAGGTACGTGTTTAAGCACCCATAAACGTATTGAAGTTTCCTGAAATGCTTCTATCTCTATATAAGGCTGCTGCCAGGATGGGTTATCAAAGTTATCATCGGCAGAAAAATCAATGTCCGTACTTGGAACAAAATCATTCGTCGATACTATTGAAAACGTTCTCTTCATTGATCAGCAGCTCGATTGGTGCTTTTGAAAATGCAGCCATGATGTGTTTCTATTTCTAATACAAAAAAATTAATAAATTTCTATTCACGAGTAAAATTAATCACCGAAAGAAAACTGAATCGAGTAAAAATTACTCCAGCAATTTTACAAACCGACTTTTAATCACAGCTTCAAAGCTTGAACTTTACCTTCCAACGACCAGATCAGAACTAACAACAACCACAACCTACCAAGCAATGCACTGTAGTTGTGGTCATATATCGTGAAGATGAAGAGCAGTGCAGCCTGCAAGTAAAAAGTGAATCAAATTTATTCATTAGCATTCCAGGGTTAAAATCTAATTTCACACAATTATTATTAATTTTGCGGGTATGGCATTATTATTTATCTAGTGAGCAGACCTCGAGGCTAAGACATCTATCTTTGGTTTAACTCGTCAAGTCCCAGTGTCACCTACAGGTGACAATACTTTCGCACTATAAGTAATCTTCGTCGGTTGCGTAATTGTTCAGTTTTTCAGTGGACCTTTCCGTTCGAGCTGTATTCAGTTACGCGTTGACTTTGAGCTATTATTCTCAGAAAACGTTTTGCAGTGTGATGGATTCGAGAAATTTGAGTAATGTTCCGACTTCGTCTAATTATATACCTCATCAAAGAAACGTAAGTAAAAACATACATCTTGGCAAATTATTTCTTCAAAAGATATAGGCGTATGCAGTCGACGGAATTGATTTTGTTTTTCATAAATTTACTGTGAAAATCAGAATAGTTTTTGTAAGATGTCACTCGTAGGTGACACTGGGCAGTACAGTTCTTTTTCGTAATTTTCATATTTTGCTGTACTTTTCACTTGCAGCATGAAACTTCATAAAATAGTGAAAGCCATTGAAGCAGGCGATGACGACATCTCTGGTTATTATTTCCCTCCAGAAGATGGCGAATTTACAGATGAGGATAGTGGAGGTGAAGAAGAAGCAAATCTAAATCACCCTCCAGCGCGAATGCTTAGATACGGAGTAGAAGTTATAGCTTCTAGAAATAATAACGCTAGCAGCGACGATGAACTAGAATTAATGCCTGCTGGTGTTTCAGAAACATCAAAGAAAAAAAAAGAGTTCCTCGACAACAGCAACAAATAAATTGGTCCAAGTCGTTGAACGGTGACACTGGCGAAATTTCCAACAATAACGCCCAACCCAATACGAATTAACACCAATGCAATGTTTTGAAAAGATGTTTTTTGATGAAATTGTGCAATTAATTGTTAACATGTCAAACTCGTATGCTTTACAGAGAAATCGGCTTCAGGAAATGACAAATTTGCTAAGGTCAGAATTTATTTCTCAATGTTAGAAAAGAATTTTCTGAAGAACTTCGAAATGCTTCCTTATTCTCACGTATCAATAGACGAAATATGGTCCCTTACTACGGTCGACATAGCTCAAAGTAGCATATCCACGGCAAGCGTACCAGATTCGGTTACAAGCTTTGGTTGGCAACTACTAGACAGGGTTACCTGATATGCTTTGAGCCGTATCAAGGTGCAAATTTTGGTCGCCTACAGGAACAAGATACGTTTGGATTGGGTCCAGCTGTTATACTTGAATTGGATTCACGCTTACCGAAACAATTTGTGCCATACAATTTTTATTATGACAACTTTTTCATGAATTTACCTCTTCTTTCTGAATTATCAAAGCGAGGTCTTGGTGGAACGGGGATAATTCGGGAAAATAGGACTCAAGAATGCCCCTGGAAGACAGCAAAGCTATGAAAAAGCAGAAGAGAGGTGTTCTCTTTTATAGGACAACTCCCAATTTAATAGTAGTTAAGTGGAACGACGACAACATAGTTACAGTGGCTTCAAATTGCCATAGTGTTCAACCCGTTGAAAAAGTAGACCGAATTGGCTTTGTAAGTGGAAAACTCTCTCGAATTCAAATAGATTGCCCTCAACTAATTCGAATGTATAATAAATATATGGGAGTGATTGATCGTTTCGAATGTGGACTCTATGCGTGTAGATTACCGTGAAAAAATGGTGGTTTTCACTCTTCGCTTTTGGGTTAGATGCTGCATTCCACAATGCCTGGATGTTAAAACGTGAAATTGGTAATGCCGAGCATTATACTTATTGCTACTTTCGGCGTATAATAGCGCAGACTTATTGTGCTTCTTTTGGTCAACCACCTACAAAAAATAATAGTTGTGGAGCTACGATGGAACAAAGGATCTTGCCAGGAATCCGTACTCGCAGGTGAACGTTCTGATCATGCTAGAGCACCTTGCTCACAAAGAAGATGCGCAAAATGCCATCATTGTTGGTATGAATTCCATAATTAAATAATTTCCGGAATTTTTCTTATAAGTTTTATTTTTAAATTTCTTTGATTCAACTGAATATATTATTTGTTTTATCTTTCTGTTTTGTATTTTAAGCCTCTTAGTATGTTAAAATCTAAATGAATAATAAATTAATAAATATTTTTTATAATAAATACTGCATTTTGAATAACATTTATACTTAAAAATGAAAAATCGCGAACGACGCATTCTGTTCAGTGTCACCTACAAGTGACACCTTATTTATTAAGACACCCTATTCAAAATTTAATTATTGCGTACAAAATGGTACTATTCTACACTCAAGTTATCAAAATATATCAAAGATTACAAAAAAAAAATCACTAACGCCGACATGGGATCTGAAGAGTTAAAAAAATATTATTATTAAGAATCAGAAAATAATTTTTTCGTGTCAGATGTCAATGTTTGGTAAGAAATTTTTATTTTTTCATTACAGTTTAATTTAAGTATTCCTGCATTAATTGTAAGTAGCAGGTTACGTCCTTCTTAGCTTACATTAAGGAGCTTTAGTTACAGATTTACCATCATCCTGTTGAATGTAAAGGGGAAGGAAGATAATTTCTCCAAATATCACTCTAACAACCTTTCTTCATAGTTGCAATCAAAAATGGTTTTAGATAAGTTTATTGAGTTCAGTAGAATGTAGTCAGGATAAGGATAACTTCAATTTCACTCAACGATACACTCCATTGTGAATGAGATCCTGATTAGCTCATAGAACAGAGGTATCAACAAAATATCACTCCAACAGGAAGAGCAGTGCAGACTAGAAAACGGTGTTTTTGCTGTACATGAGCGAGAAATGTAATTAATTTCTGCCAAATTTGTAAGGCAATGTTTCTGTGTATCTATGTACATCTGGGTGGTTGGTATACATACCTACGGCAAATTGTTCTGTAAAATTTGTGTTCCACCGAAGAGAGAGAGAACACACAGAATATCATATAACTGATATGAGTTTTGCCTTCAAAAAGTCCTTTGTAATAGTATCCTTCACAAACAACTCCCAGGCATCAAGGAAACACATAAAATCTATTATGCAATGAAATAATTCTGGATATACTGCACCGTTGCGATGTTGCTATCAGTTACGCAAACCTCAGTTTTTGTACTGTTCAGTAAGAATACTTTCATTTGGATGCTCCCATTAAAATATAAAAGCAGCGTATACTATGTCCAGACAAAAAACACCGCTTCGCTAATTTGTCCTGATTTTTTATTTCAATTTTTTTTAAGGGATTTATAAAATCAACAAAGGGCAGAATATGTGAATTAAAACTGCGGCCAAGCATCGTCTATGATGGAGGAAACTTTGCTTCATATGTGAAAAAAATATATATATATGTATTAAAGGTACAAGGCGCACAAAGCTCATGGGCCGTGTAATAACTAGAAGTTCGCTTGGTTTCATAAGCCAGTACAGAAATTACCACAAACCTATTACGACACCAGTCTAGAAGAAAGAAAATATTTCAGGCTCCGTTGGGTACGTTGACGGAAAAATCATGGAAGCGTAACAACGCTAAACGATGATGCTACCCGAATTTCTGACACAGAAACGGATTTGTATAGTAAAGGTTCATCTGGAATAAGTGAACCCAATGTTCTGGGTTCAAAAGTCGGATCCTTCATGCAATAACGAATGATAAACTTATTATCTTTAAGAAAAAGAAAATGAACTAAAAAAAAATAACGAATATGCATATAATTATGGGCTCCATGATCGCGAGAAATGAATAATTACCAAGGGGAGTGAGTTAGTGATAAAGCCTATTCCTTCGCATTTCAACTAATTCTAGAGGGAGCAGTATAAGGATGATAAAAAGTTTCAATATTTTTCACTGGCTTCTGTAGGTATACAGAGAGTGCTTCATTCGAATATGTTCTCACATTCGTTCTACTAACTGTGAAGCTTAGAGCTGGAACTTCAAAAACATAAAAAAAAAAATCGCCATAAATCCAGTCTGTTGAGAAAACGCCTTTTGAGAGGACATTATGCTCCTGAGAATATTAAAAATAATCTCGTAACGAAAAAAAGCTTTTAGGAGCGAAACGGAAAAAGTTTGAATTTCGGACAGGGGAACTACTAATAGGATATCTTTTGACGGGCAAAAGGAAATGGTCGTTCAAATCTGTCTACATAATGGAGTCGTCCTATATTTTCCCGCGCCAACAAGCAAGTATATATACTCTCCGAATCGAAATCTTAAATCCTCCTCGAAATGGATAAACTGTGTAAGTATGCTTAATGTAATCAAAGACTCATTAGATGACGAAGACTGTTAACTAACCTTGATGTACTTGTCTCTACAGGAGCACGTCAAGTGGATGGAAGAGGGCGTTGAGAGGTTCAAATGGCCTTGGGGTGTATTATGAATGTGCTTTCGTTTTCTTGCATTAATGTGTTCCGTGGAGTTGGGGTAGACTACTGACTTATATTTCCGGATGGAGATGCACAACAGCCAGCCAGGGTAGTTATTTCTGTGTTGAGAGAGAGAGAGAGAGAGAGACGTAGTCTGAAGGACTTTTGGTTCTTGCTATAGCAAATGAAATATACACAGAAAAAAGGCAGAATTCAAAGCAAAAGTTAATTAATTTCTTTTTTTTCTTCTTCTTCTTCTGCCCTAAACGCTTAACGAAGATATTAAATTTGTCTCATTTGCTAGATGGACGGTAATAAAATTGTAAGGAAATGAGAATAAGTGTTGCGCACTTGTGGATTGTTGAGAATATATGGGATGTCATTAGCATGATTTATTTTGACGTTTATCTGCCCCACTCTAAAGAAGCTTTTCATTAATTGAAAAATTCAATTATATCATTTGTATTTAGATATAAGCAGAAGCAAAAGATGCTTAGGAAAACTTAAGAGGAACTCAAGTGATTTGAAAAGTAATTAGAACACTTCGGACTGTCGTAATAGAAATAATATAATTATTGTCAAATTAATGGGCAGTTGCTGTAAGTAACAACAAGGTTTTTACAACTTTAATTGGATGTCAGTTTTTGGTGTTGTGGATTTATGTCAGTTGTCAGTTGTTTTTAAGATTGGATGAAATGCCTCCAAGATTGGAGGCATGGCAAGTTCATAATTAAATGTTGTAAGATTTGGTAACGTGTTGTAAAACTATTTTACATACATAAGTCGTAGAAAAGACATGACAAAAAATACATAATTTTCTGATTTATCCCTGAAATCGAAGATTTTATTTTTGTCATTGACACATCGGAGAGAGGCGTTTGGGCGCCAAATGTTTGTTGGAGTTCTTGAAGTTCATAATCTAGGGACAGGGGCTAATATGTATCATGAGATAAGAATGAATGGGAATGGGAAGATTACACTGACAAAGTGGTAAGATAAAAAAAAAACAGCGACAAAAGCATACAAGATAACCAATTTTACAGTGGCCCAAGTATAAGATAAGAGATTGTAGCGAGATGACTTTATCATTCAGACTTAAATGCATGAAGTCGATCAAATGTATACAAAACTGCTATCATAAAAACATTTGCTTTCGGTACGCTCTAAAACATATTATGATCCATTCCAGAATGCACTACCCATTTCACAATCTGTATACACTGCTCTGATATGCCATGTGACATCTAGTTCTTGTGCCATCTATGCTTTAACTTAATAATTTTCAGTTCAGTCAGTGCTATGAGAGGGCCCTAGCCCTGCATGTTTACTTGTCAGCGGTGTCTTTTTGTAGGTTTTGTAGGATTTGTGTACAGGGTTTGAGGTTAAGTGCTCTTCGATTAGGTTTGATTATAATTAGCTTTAGGAAATTACCAAGATGTACCTACTATTTTTACTCTGAATCCAGAGGTAAGGTGACTTCTTGATGAATAATTTTGACTGCAGGCATTAAATAGTGCTGTCAATAGGTATGTTGTGATAAAAGTGGCCAAAATATGTGCATGCTGCTCCGATAAAAGATAGTATTTTTTGTTAGAATATTTAGATGAATATTGCACTTCGGCAGTAACATGTACTAATTTCGTGCAACAATTTTCATACCTGCGGAAATAACAAGTGTTGAATTTTGCATATAAAAAACTTGGCGGCAGGGTTCAATTCGCTCGTCTATCATATTTCCTACAGATCATTCACATTAGAATTGAGAGCCAGCTCCTCAGATGTTTTATAATTTGTTCTATCTAGTAATTTTAATCACTTTGATTCGTTAATGGTAAGCAAAAAATTCATTCCACTATTTGAAAATGGTTTTTATATAAAACTGATTTTTCTGAAATAATTATGTTTACTTTTGCAAACAGTTTGGACATACATATGTAGTGCCGCAATTCGTTTTTCTTTCTTTCTTCACTTCGCGGTTATTGTGGAGGTAAATATAATATTACCGCAATAACCAATGTATATAGTGGGTACATAATGATCAAAACAAATTTGTACTTACCAGTTCGGCTAAAAGAAATAACTCTCGAACAATAGACCGAAACAATATTTACACATATATGCTTCTGCCAGCGATTGATCTGACCACAAATAAGAAAAATACAGATAACCATCCACCATACTTAAAACTGACGCCAGTTATTGCGGCTAACCGACAAACAAATGCTTAAAGCTTATTTCTCAGAAGCCATCTACCAAACTCTCATTTTTCAAGAGAGATGTAAAGATATATTGAAAGCAAAAGCTGAGGGCTGTGAGAGAGTTCAAAAACAATCAAGTTTAAACAGTGATCGTACGCTGCAGTGTTGCAGGCAGAAACATATAACCTGCGCTATATCGTAGCCCCCGGAATAATCTCAAAGAGACATGTTTCTCGCATAGAATCTCTCGCAAAAGCTTCAAAGCTCTTTTCCGATACAATGTGCTTTCTATTCCAGTTGGTGACTGATCGTCACCGATCCCCATGAGGTCTGGACATCTGGGTTTATCTGTGATCTAGCAAAATGATCATGGCTGATAAACAGCTACAACTGGCTTAAGTTAAGTCATATGATGGATTCGGACAATAGATCGCCTTATCTTATAGGGGGATTCAGTGGCTCGGTATTTACACGAGATTCTAAGCAGATTTATAACAATGCGTGAGGAAATTTCTACTGTCATAGAAACTTTGTTCTCTGAGTAACCAGTAGTGAGTGCCTGATTATAAATTTGTGTTTTTGTTTAGTTTTTTTTCTGTACGGTACCTAAAAGCATTGAAGAGGGGATAAACTGAAAAAATTCGTATGAATTGAGCGATGTTTTTCGTCACTGGTAAGTCTCACTAAGGTGATAGATTAATTGGCAATTTACTACGAATACGAAATCGAATTGGCAACATAATCGTGAGAATATTTATATGAATATAGTGAATATGGTTGATATTGATGCCATATATTGAGCAGTTCGTATGCTGTCAAAGGAAAAGTATTAATAGCGGATATTTATTGTAGCGAAACTTTGACCAGCAACAAAGACTTCATAATATTCAATGGTGGTATTTTTTATGGTATGCGATGACGAACTAGGTATTTTTACAATTCTTTGCGGACCAGGGATATACGGCAAGCATGAACCAGCCGTACTGAAGGGTATTCAATTCAGTTTTTACTGATACTGAATGCCTTCTGCATTTTCATCAGTTGCAGTTTTAGGGATAAGCTTTTTTCTTATAAATTTTTTAAATTGATACCATTTTTCTACGAAAAGTCTTCGTGATTTTTCTGTATCAGTTCAATTTTGTCATAATTCTTCTTGACTTCAGCGTGTCGCGCTAATATTGTACAACCAAAGGAAGATCATGCTTTACCTTTCAAGATCTTCATAGAATATGGAAGCGATTAATGAAATCTAAAAACATAAAATTCCAATTGACTTCATTAATGTTCATCTTGAGCACAAGAGGAAACAACACTACTGCAACAAACTACTAAATTACTAATTATGAGGAGATCAACGATTCTTTAAATTCCTGTACAAACTTTAGTAATGGTAGTTAATCAGATGTTGAGGATGAATTCAAAATATTGGAAAATATCAATGTGGTTGGATCAAGGACGATGTTGTGAATTTCGCGCATGAAAAGAAGGCGAATAATTTAAGTGTATTGAATGAAGTGACAAAGCCATGTGTTTTCCGTGCTAGATTTATGTGCTTTATCTAAGTCAACGGAAAATAGATCTTTTTAATAGGGATGGCACCGCACATTAAATTTACGAGGAATGACGACCTGCCTTTTATCAGTTTTTTCTTTGAAACGCATTGCATTCATTGCTGAGCCTTATTATTAGCAGCAATGCATATGTGATTAATGGTTGCTAATGTTCGATCTTGACGACCTAACATGCAACAGACGTAGCCGTCTGAAATTGTAGTACAATCACGAAAAGTGGTTTTTTTGAGTAACAATGGAGAACCAATTTTCGCGTCTAAGAGTTGATGCACAAAAGTTACATCGGCAATCATACGACGTTTCTTAAGCGATTGCATATTTAAAAGCTTCAAGCGATCCTCATAGGGTGGAAGAATTAATGAATTATTCCAGGATAGGTTAAGAGCAATGCGTAGGAAGTTCCGATCCGGTCGATATGTGTGCCTTAAAAAGGAGACCACAGAGTATTCAAGAAGTGGTCTCCCAGAGCAAGTGTTCAAACGCAATGTTATGGTAGGATTCTAAGACTCTCAGAACCAACATTTTATAAAGCCCATCATAGAACTACTCTTTAAAACCATGTAGTTTATGTGGAAGATAAAATTCAATTTTGGTCTCATTTGATACCCAAGTCAGAAAACCCAGAATCATAAGCAATGGGTTTCTGATTTATGTTGGAAGGAATAACCTCACAATTGTCTGTACTGAGTACCAAATAATTGCTTTTGGACCAATCGTAAAATTTGAGAAGGTTGCACCTGTGCGCAATCCCTAACAGATTTAATCTGAGCAAAAAGCTTAATGTCATCAGCATATATCAAGACTTTGCAGTGCCTCGTAACAGAGACAATGTCGTCAATAGATATAATAAAGAACAGCGAACCCAAGTGCCTACCTTGGGGTACGCCAGATGAAGACTCTTTAGATGGACTGACGGAAATAGGTTTGGTATGTTCTGTTATCTAAATAAGACTCCGTCCATTTTAAAAGTTTTGGAGGAAACCCATACTTTTCCATTTTAAACAGAATCACAGAGTGAGATAACTTTTCGAAGGGTTTACCAAAGTCTATATAAATACAATCTGCCTGGTAGCTCATTGAAAGCCCGCTAATGGTATCCGGGACAAAAGTTGGTGGTTGGAGACTTGCCCGAAATAAATCCATGTTTGTTTGAAGAGAGTAAATTCTTACAGGAAGTTGATAGTTGACAGTAAATGACAGAATCAAATAATTTGGGCATGCAAGATAATTTTGCAATAGGCCTATAGCTAGAAAATTCATTTTTACTACCTTTCTTGTGGATAGGTATGACAAAAGATTTTTTTCATAGCTGCGGGAAACAACCGCTATCGAGCGATATTGGGGTAGTGTTCGGGTTTTTTCTTCATATTAATAAACTTAAAAAAGGTACGAGGGCCACTAAATAATTTTGTGCACATGTTTTGAATATACTCATTATAAAGTGAGGAGGAAAGTTTGTTAAATATAGTTTATTCTTTATATTTTTAAGACGCTTCAGTTCTTTATTGAAGTATTGGTAGAGATATTTCGGAGAGCCGCCGACATTACGGGGAACGTGAAAAGAAAATAAATCGAAAAGAATTATGTAATATTTAGAAACGTCTTCGTCAACAGTATTGCAGGACAGCAATGTCTTGAAGTTAATGGATGTAAGTCTATTGGAAACTTCCAAAAAGTTAGCCTTTCTAAAATTGAAGAAGTATTGGGTTTCGTCACAGTTTGTTAAGTTTTCGGTTTCATTTAAATATGTAATTAGTAGTGGGGTGTGATATTTGTCAAAATTAGATATTATAACTGGGCTAGGTTCAACTATTAAGTTACTCGCGTCAGTTGAAAAACCAAGTCTTACTGCCTGCCCATGTAATTCTATACATTACTGATTTGGCTGATACCAAGAGATAAGACAGTATCCAGGAATAGTGATTCCCTTGTTGTCAAGTTATTAAGAGGATTAATGGATGTGAAATAGAAAGCGTGGCTGCATTTAGTTGCTAAGTTTTCTTTACCAATGATGGTTGTTAAGGAAAAAAATTAGAAATGCTTAAGATCCACGCAAGAAGAAATGTACAAATGCGAAGTATCTAAGAAATCTGGTACTACCGGGAATACTTATATAAATATGAATGAAATTTCGTTTTATTTCGAAATTCTGAAACTTTTAAGTGAGAGTAAGTATTATAGTTTTGTAAAGTTTTCAAGATGGTAATGAGGTTTGTGTGTTTGTTTTTTTTATTATGTCAATAATTTTTCCAATATTAATTTCATTTCTCTAAAGAAAACTGTTTTCATGAAACAAGTTATTTCGAAAATTGTGAAAGAAGATCTTGAAGCCGTGGATGTTTTAACTTGCTACGGAGGAAGTTTGTTAAGTTCCAATGTGGGCTTAATCACAAAAAGAGGAACAGGTGCCGGTTTGAATAAATGATAAGACTGGAGAATTCAAATATTAAATTCAATAGTTTTATTATCACAGTTCTTTTTACAATCTTACGACTAGGCTATTTCAATTCACAAATCCATTCACTAATTTTATCTACCACTACTATTTCAACTTACAATCTGATTTTTTATTCGCAATTCAAAGAATGTTTTTACTCTTAACCTGTGGAACAGAAGAAAAGAAATGACTATAACTCAATTTAAAAAAGTGGGGTTAGGTTGAGAAAATGAGCGTCTCAGAGCTGCTCAGACGTATCGTTGCTGGGTTCAAAAAGACTTCCAGTCTTGGACGCTGAATAGATTTTATTAATAAAATTATTAATTTTAGAAAGGGGGTTAGTACAGGGACTTAAAATACTTCTCGTGATTTTTTGGTATTAAGTTAAGTCTTGCTTAATACATTGGCTACAGAACTGCCGATCTGTCTTGTGGCTTGGTCAAATCGCAAGTGATTTGCTACTTCCAACAGCTCGCTATTTATAGGCAGAACCCCTACAACTTTGTATCGTGACGGCGTGCAGCTGCATCAAGAGTCAAAAGATACGTCATTCAGTGAAAATGTATACATCCGTGGTCGAAAATACGTCATCGTATATGTGTCAATCTTTACTGAGAGTAACTTGACTTGTGTTTTCTGTGCTGTAGCCAGTGGTGTAGAAGAAATGTCACAGGAACAAGGATTTCAGCTGCTGTCATTGGTAAATTTCTGATTTTAATTTGTTATTATTTAAATAATTAATGTTTATTCTTTCCTGTTTTTTTTTGTTTTTGACTTGTCTAAAGGCGATTTAGATCATCGTGTGAGAGTATTGTGTTAGTTTTATTAGTGTAAGTTTTGTTTAAGTTAAAGTTTCAGATCGTAAATATTCTCAGACTTAACGATTTGTTTATTTTTTATAAATGCTTTTGTTTTGGTTTTTAGATTTGGATTGTTTGTTTGAGGCTACTGGCACATCGTGGGAGGATTTTAGGCTAGCCATTGTTATCGTGGGACATCTCTGGTAGTTAAATTAGTGTGCTTTAGTTATAAGTTTACTTATTTTTCGGGACGGAACAAAGTTTATACTTCTTAGGACTAATAAAAGGGCACAAATCACGTTTCAAGAGAAATAGACAAAATTCGGGGTAAATTGCAGAAAATTAGTATTACTCTGATCTAGATAAAATTCGGAATAAACATAGAGAAGAGTGTAGTATATTTTCTACTTTTGGAAATCGTGTATATATAGTTACAGTTAGAAAATTTATCTTCAATTTATATCACAAATGCAGCAATGCCTCACCCAGAGAAAATTTGTAATATTTTTGACAACTGCTAGTTGTTAATTTTATAAATTTGTCACCTTTACGTGGTTGACTATCATAAATACAAATATATGCTAATTCCACACGAAATGTAGTAGCTTTAACAAATTAGTGGTCGTCTATACAGCAAAACATGTTTTTGTTTTTGTTGTCATTTATATTACATGCCGGAAAAAATTTATTTTTAAAATTACAATAAATCGGAATGTTAAAATAACAGCCTTGCTTTAGATTTCAAAATTCAGTAATAACATTTCCAATAAGTGGTTGTAATTTCATTGGAATGAACTTTGTGTAATATATGCAATTTACTTAGAAATTTACAACATTTTATAGCATCGATAAATTCAATCGGTTGCAGTAACAACCTTGCAGTAATTTTGATTTCCTTTACGTAGAATTTGCATTTTATGCCCTTAATTCAATTAGAAATGATAAAAGTGCAGAAAATTTCTGTACAATGTATTACAAATGCTCTACTAGGAAATATCAGTTCACAGACAATTTAGGTAGACGGTGCGTATCGTTGTATCTGACGAATTATTCAAAGCCTTGGGCTTTCAGGCAATTAAATGTTGTGATTTTTTCTACGTAAAATAAGTATACAGGCAGTAATTTTGCTCATGTTGTTCAAAACCGGTTAAGTGTGCTTACTTTGTCAGTCCTATGGGAGTAGTAATTGCATATGTGCAAATGGGGCTCTAATCTGATTATTGAAAACGGTATTGTGTGACATAAAAATGGAAAATGTTGAATTTAAATTTATAAACAGTGTTGTAGGTGAGGACAGTGACGGTGCCAGGTTACTTAGCGCCCTAGGCAAAACTTATTAAAACGCCTCCTTTCACACAAATTAATTAAAATAATAAATATGTATAAGAAAACACTAAATTTACAGTGACATATTAATTTATTATCAATTGTATAAATGTTACAAGTAGACTACAATAGACTACAAAATCAAAATTAATTTAATTTTTCGTGCCTTCTCCCTAGCAAAAGTTTCTACTAATTTCTTCAATTCCAGTGTCGACGCGTAATCACATTCTATTGAAATTATTGCTAAGTCCACGAGCCTTAACATGCTTGACATATTTGAACGTAAGTAAGTTTTAATTAATTTCAATTTTGAAAAACTGTGTTCTCCACTAGCCAGGGAAACTGGAAGTGTTAATAGTATTCTCAAGGAAATAGCAACATTTGGTACAAAATCTTCAAATTTCTGTTGTACTATATAGAGAAGCACATCTGATGGTGACATAGGCGTTTATGTCTACTTCTTCTACAATCATCGGGCTCAAATTGAGCTTTTGTTTCTAATTCCTTTGCAATCTCGGCAGCATCAATTAAAACTTGTTCAAAAACTTCATCACTCCAACAGTTTAAGAGGTAATTCTTAGTCACTTTAAGTTGTTTTGCAGCTAAATTTATAGTAGAATCCTCTTTTTGTAGTATTTTGCTTGTAATATTCACTTCATTAAGAATATTGTACTATTTGACAAGGGATACCATAAACTTGAATTTACATATTGCATCAGCCTTCCTATCTAATTTCGATAGTAAAACATGGCACACATTTTTGATAAAATCTATTTGTTCCTTTCAAACTCAAAATATACGCTGAACTGTAACCAATTTGTATTAAATGAAATGCATGGGAATTGACATAAAACTCAGACAAATATATTGCTTAGTATACGTCTATCTCGTTCAAGCTCAATCCTATTTGACATCAAATCTGCAGAGGAGCACATTTTTCAGTAATTAAAAAAATTTATTTTTGTGTTAAAATTAAAGCAAGTTTAACTTCCTGAATAATTTTAATTTAATGCAATATTTATTTATAACATGTTTAGTGTTTCCGATCAACAAATAATAATAAATTATGAATAGGTGTACAATTGTACGAAATAAAAGGTTTTCACAGCCTGTTCAAAATTTGTGCCATTTTTGAAGACGTTCAGTGCATTCTTATTATATGTCAATTGTACACAAACAATAATATCGAAAAGTGCATTTTCGGCAGAATTAACACGTTGAGCGCCTCGTGCTCACTTTTGGCCATTCGTGTCTTGACCTTGGGTACCACATGGTCGCCGGTGGTCATTATAATTTTTCATACTCTGACTTCATGACCACCAGCGTGCACATCAGTGGGCACTTTCTATATAGGGTTTGCGTAGGTAAGAAATATATTTGGTACCTGAATGTAAATATGTTTCACTTGGACTTAGCAGGAGTTAGATCATTTAAATTGTTGATTCTCTTAGAATGGGAAAAGAATAAAAGTTTGACGGCAAATTAGAAATATATTTCCATCAATAAGATTTCACAGTTATAGAAACATTATAAATGAACAAAACAAGACAAGGAAGCAAAATGAAATAACAAAATAAACTTCTGGACATGTTTTTATAACAAATACTGACTAGAAAAGGTCACTCTTTTCTGGCCCTCAACTTCCTTTAACATATGACACTGTCTTAAGGATTCTCTTGAAGATGATGAAACAGGTATTGGCATTTCTGAATATTCCACTAGAATTAGGACAAGCGATTCTTTGAATGGTAAGTTTTCTTTATTAACCTTGTTGAACAAGTGCAAAGTATTAACAACAGTGGTTGCAGTTATTAAATGGAACACTAATCACTTATACCATTTTACTGTACGTCTGACATAAGGTGTGCATGCGGCCATTTGATCAGATAAATCTATAAATGCCTTGCCGTTGCCGTTATTGTATAGTCCAAAACCATTGCAGACCTAGAGCATTCCTTTCCTTTTATTGCTAACAAGGCAGCAACATTAGGATTTACTCCAATGTTTTGAGGGGAAATATCCAGTCTTTCTCCACTAAAACTTCCGGTCATCTATGAGACTTGCTAGCGGGATGAAATCATCAGTATCATCTGAAATATTATAATTTGCGTCATATACTTCACTGAATTCCTCACTTTCCGAATCAGTTTCCTCGGGTAAAAAGTCTCTGTCAGCAAAAGAATCATCAGAAAACGCTCCATAATCTTCACTTAAAAGTGTCCACGGGATGCCACGTGGCCCCAAAACATAAAATTACATTGTGGGACCAAGTGACCACCGGTGGATCACAAATAAAAAACAGTAATAAAATTATTTGAAAAACAAGTGAAAAAGCTAGAATTGGTCTAAGACCAATTCTTATGATACCCTAGATGAATGCCCGTATGAAATTTCGTATGGGTACCCATTTGAGCAATTTTGATTTTTGCAGTGGTTTTTCGCATATATTTCTAGAACGGTTCGTCGGACAGAAAAAATGATTATAATCATTTTTATAGGATTTCATATTCTGAAGAAGTTTTTAGTACAATAAAAATGTCTTGGACTGATCGTTTTCACAGTATACATAAAAAACCTAATTTTTTATATGGCAACACCAAGAATGGGTTGCCTGATTTAGTCCATTTTTGAAATTTTATTTGCTAGTACAATGAAAACACCACGTGGCAGTGTTCAAATATATAACGGAAAACGACATTTTTGTATGGCAACCCCACGAAGGAGTTGCCCGATTTGTCTTATTTTCGAACTTAATTTTACTTTTTTTTTTAAAGTTCGTGTACAAAATTTCAGCTCTCTAAGTGTACGCGTTCTCGAGTTATCGTGCGCACGGACAGACGGACGGACGGACGGACGGACGGACGGACGGACGGACGGACGGACATGCAAAAATCAAAATAACTTTTAATATTATGGATGGGTGTCCAATCCATTTTGCTCTACCATCATTATTTTGAGATGTTACAAACGGAATGACAAACTTAGTATACCCCTTTAGATTTCATCTAGGGTATAACAACCGACTTACCAAATCATTAATCCTTACACAGAATAAAACGAATAACAACGTATGGTTCCAGCAGCTAACACAGAAATGTTTACCGGTGGGCACCTAGACTCTCGCGTAAGAACAAATATGACCACCACCGGTGGACACGCGGCGCTCAACGCGCTAAAAATCAAAATTGCACCTGTTTTAGAATGCCGCGTCATGCGGCAGAGCGTTCTCTTAATCAACAATAAAATTAGATAACCATCTGAAATGTTCGAAATTAAAAGACTTGTATTAAATACAATAATAATCTTATTATATTACCCTGTCTATAGTTTATATAATATAATCAAGGTTATTAATTATTAGTTATTTTTAAATAATGGCGATTACACATTTTTGCGCCCCCCCCCCCTTATAAATAGCGCCCTAGGCGTCCGCCTAATTCACCTTAATGGTAGCGCCGGCCCTGGAAACTTCTTCTCAAACTGAAGAAACATTAATTGAAACAGAGCAAATAATTATCGACAAACAGAGAAGTGTATGAAATAATAAGAAATTTTAATTTATCTAAATCGGTAATAACTTTTCTAGCAGGTAAGTTTCAATTGAAATATGCGGTGTAAGGTAATTGCATGCTCTTTAAAAAAAAAACAGATAAAACCACTAGTTAATTACATATGTGACACATAACATTGTAAAAAAGTTGTTACCGTTATGTTCTTCAAACAGAGGGTTGTATTTTAAATTTTTTAGAAATAAGTGAATTTACCAATATCCCAGCTTCTTGCATGGGAGCTAGTTTCGCGTATATTACCTACCTAAAGTTTTACGGAAAAGCTCTTTTTAAAATATCTAAATTTGTGATAATATTCCTGACTTCACTCAGTTATTTAGAAATAAAAAACATTTATGGTTTGTGCAAAAAAATGAAGTTCAAGCGATGTATTTATTTGAAAAAAAATAATTTTGGCTAGAATACTATTTGGGGTTTTTTCCTACTTTGAATGGCTTTCAACTTAAAAAATTTAAAATTGCATATTATTTAGGCCTATTACTTTTAAAATCACAAAACTTGGATAAAATCTTCCCACCAACCAAACTGAGATTACAACTTGAGTTCAAAGACGAATTGCAGAAGTGGAAGGACTCTCAGGTATGTTAAAATCTCTTTTTTTATTTAATTATAGAATAGACAAATTAATTAGTTTAATTTTTTCAGGAGTATTATTTGAATTTTATTATACTTAGTTATAACTGATGTTTTCCTTTCATTATTTTTATTAAATAAAAATCGTTTCAGATAAATCAATGCAGTACCATTTCCGGACCTTCAACATCTTCAGTTAGAGCCCTTTCTTTCTTTATTTTAATGACGTGGAATAGGAAGTCATTCAGGTCAAAACTCAATCAACTCATTCTATTATATATTTCCAACTATGTTACAACGTTACGTTTGAATATCAGTGGCTCGTAGTTGGGGGGGGGGGGGAGGATAGATGATGAAAAACTGTTCCACATTCAACTTCAAGGGTGTGCGGATGAGCTTGCGTTACAGCTCGTGTGGAACGCAATAATAAGCGCGTTAATAAGCCGGAAGGCATTCTTTTGGACTTTGTCTAACGCGGACAATGCAGTGCGTCCAACTTCTGCCCAAATATGGCAATTATATTCTAACCTAGGTCTGATATGAGACTTGTAGATTTGCGTCTGATGGAGTAAAACAGTTCTTGCATCTTTGCAAGAAGCCCAGGCATTTCATCGCGTTTTTGGCAATACCAAAAATGTGATCGGACCAACTAAGATTGTTGGATATTTCAATGCCTAAGATGTTAAGAGATGGAGAGTTCGAGATATCTTCTCCATCGGCGGAAATGTGTTGAGCGGGTGTTGGAGTACGTTTAAGTGATAACAGACAACATTGCGTTTTGGAAGCATTAAACATGACCCGATTCCAGTACTTTTGTGAGGTCATAATTTAGTGAACTAAACATGTGGCTTCGTTTATCAGCTATAGCACTCGCACGGAAATCAGCTGTAGAGTCGAACGTGTACACAAAATCAAGGGTACTGTATGTCTGCAAACTATGAATAGGATTGAAAGCGAGAGCTAGCAGATCATTAATAAAAATGAGAAAGAGAGTAGGAGAGAGCACAGAACCTTACGGTACACCGGCATGGATTATAAAACGGTCAGAAGTAACTCCGTCCAATATAACTTGAATTGAACGGCGAGAAAGAAAGCTTTCAATCCATTTTAAGAAAAGAAGGTCTATACCTAATGCCTGAAGTTTGGCTAAAAGAGCAGGATGCTAGACTCTATTGAAGGCCTTCGAAATATCTAATGCGATGATCTCAGTTCGCCAAAATTATGGAGATATTGATTCCAACGGTCGGTAAGGAATGTTAGTAAATCTCCAGTAGAGCGGCCAACAGGGAAGCCTTATGGGCGATCGTTAATAAGGTGATATCTTCGAAGGTGTCTGCTATTATGATTTAAGTGAAATTTTATTAAATTTGATGGAAAAAAAATATTTTGATCTTGCAACATTAAACTCACGGAAACCGTTATAGGTTGGAAACTACTCCGAATCTATCTCATTAGATCGTTTAAAGAAATCTCATTTCAAGTTAATTGCTCGGAAATTTTGGACTTTTGTTCACTTTCTTCCATTAATGATTGGCGACTAAGTATCCATTATTGAAGGTTGGGACTTTTTTTCGGTTATTGATTAAAATAATTGACATCCTACTACTCTGAGAATTTAATGATGATATAATAAAAGAATTATCTTCAATTATAACTGAACACAACGAAAGATACATATCGCTTTTCAAAAAACACTTTCTCACTCACTACACCACAGCCAAAGTCAGGGCCACCCAAATACACCTCAACTTTTAGAGAGTTTTGCTATGAAAATTTGTATCGAAATAAGTCAATCTGAAATTGACTCAGTTTGCTGCTAAGCCTGCAGCTCGAGAATTCAGTGGAAAAAACTTTTTATGCAAACGAAAAATCTTTGAAAAAAAGAAATTTTCAGCTATGAATTTTCATAGCAAAACTCTTTATGAAATGCTAGTCCCACATAGGGCTAAATCTTGCTAGGCATTCAAGTAAATACGTAGTATTTCGCCTCATATAATTCACACTTAAAATGTATTTGTAGTCTATATATTAAGTCAGCTTGGCTGTTTGCTTTGGCGTATACGGTAGGCAGGAACGAAGCCGCACTGACAATTATATGGTTCATGCTTGTTTGAAACGCCCTCTTTTTGCAATGAAATTTCTTTTTTCATAAAGAGTTTTTTCCACTCAACTTTTAGATTTGAATCGAATCACCAAAAAAGTAAGCAATACACTAAAGTGAACAAAAATAATACTAACATATGCTTCTCTCTTTCAATGAAATCCTGTTTGGACTTTTCAAATCTATTAATAAATAATGAAGGATTTGAAAGGGATGTTAATATAAAACAGTTTGATATATTTGTAGAAGAAATAAGAAACAACGACTATCTTGGTAATTTCTTAAACACACTAAGTATTCCAGTAAATGAACTTTTCTCCTGCAAAGAAGTTCTACACAAGAGCACTGTTTTACTGTTTTCAAAAATAATTTTTACTTTGCCAAAAATAATGAAAAACGATTATTTAAAGTATACATATGTTGCTGTACATATTGAAACTGAAATAACAATTTTTATTTGTAAACAATATGAAATAAAATGTTTTGATTTTCATTTTCGTTCATATGTTGTTGATTTATCAAAATTTTAAAAGAGAATATAACTTAATTAGCTACAGATATTACAAGTCCCCCTACATATTAATTTTAATGGCAAACATATGTTCCGAAACAAGAATTTATGATTATTTTTATATGTGCCATTATGTAAATATTTTATGAAAACCTAATATCCTTATTAATAAAGTTAAAGATTTACAAATATATTCGTTTTAATTAAAATAATTCCAGTACCATCTTTCCAGAAATTGCATAGCATTCTCTTAAATCACATATTTAATGATTTTATATTGTTTCACTCTAATAATTGCAACCATCGTCGTGGAAATAATATCACTTGCTATGCCTACAGGTAGCAAGATCCTCAACGTAAATATCATTAAAAAAAAACAACTGATAAATATTACATGTAAAATCTACAGCGCTTTTAAACAAATTTCTACGTCGAACAATAAACTTGAAAAAGAAGCTGGGTAAAAGAAATATCCTCTGGTTGTAGCATTTATTACTTCGCCTTACAATTAGACTTATAACTTTTGCAGTGGAAATACAGCTTCTTTTGTAGAAACACTGGAGATTTTTGAACATTATATTATAAATGAAGAAAGTAACATAATTATAGCTTCGGATTAGCATATAACTTAAGTATTTTCGTCAACTTCTGCAAGTAAATTAAATTCAAATAGTTTCATTACATTTGGGATCAAAAGCGAAGTCGTCGTATTTAATGGAAAATAGCATCTATTGCAGAATAAACTCCAGCATTTTTTATGTTGTTTTTTTTAAATATCGCTATCGCAATTATTTTCAATTTACTCCCACGTCAATAGAAAAAAAAACCAGCTATGCTAAAAAAGGTAGAAAGAGGAAGAGATTAAATGAATCGCCATTGCTGTATAAATTCCTTGTATACACCCACAAAGAGTACACAATAAAATGCCTGACTTGTTATTTTGAGCTGCAATTAAAAGTAAGTCCTTCCTTAAAGTCCCAGAGGCTTTAAGAATCACCAAGTCCAGAATTGCACATTTGTGGCACAGAAACTATGTCAACCAGAATGCAAGGAATCTCCACATACTGTCCGAGATTATGTATGTACCTTGTATCAACTTACACAGGAATCACTTGAAAAGTAAAAAAAAAAAATCTGTTTATCCGAACGCTATCAATCTGCGGTTTTGTACGTAACTAGAGAGTTGTAGAAAAATCTGTTACCTGAACGAACGTAGGAGCCAGTAAATATATAAGTCTAACTCAAAGTATGTACCCAGCGATAAAAGCAAACGACTTCTGGCGAATGCCATAAAACGGATCAAGACGACCATTGCAGAAACTCTGCAGTCTCCAAAATTTATTTCTCAAGGAAATTTCTATCTTTTTCAAATGTAAATGTTCCTGCGGATGTAATAATCTGAAATTTATGTGGTCGAATGTATTCCGCATCTATCTGAAACTTTAAGGTTATAATAATGTCACACATACGAGTTACGACATGCCACATTATGGCCAAAACTACATAGAGAAAGTTCGCTTATTAAAATATATATATATCCCACACTACCCCTTCCATATTCGTCGTATTGAATATGTGATTTTTGCCTTCATCCCCGAATCACAATCCTCATACTAGTGCTACAGAAAAAAAACCCTTTCCCGATCACAGCTGCATCATCCCACCCTATACACCATAGTGATTGAGAGATTTTTATTTCTGTTGGAGGAAGCCAAAATGGAGAAGAAATTTTCTGAATAGTTGAAATAATTTTGAGGGCGCTCGATATAAATCTTTTCGACAATAGGACGTTACGCCGCTGTGGAGCAGCCGTTACGTAACTATGTTTGTACCCAACAAGTTATTCTCGAACGAGTCATGGAATTTAATTCGCTACCATTTAATTACGTATTTTGATGTTCGCCAGTGGCACTTTAAATTTTAATTACTGTGATGCTATCCACATTGTGCGCTAGTTCGATTGCATACGTAAATACATAAATTGCGTGATGAAGGACACACTGCTTTTAGAATAATTAAAGTTGAACCCAGGAATTTAATTTAGATTGCAATTCCATAAAATTTTGTACTGCAACTTGAATTTTCGTTCGGAGTCATTATTACCTCTACTTGCTTTAATTGCTCTATGTATATAGGAATTTAATATGGAAACAAGTGCGGCGCTTTCCTCACAGAAATGTGGGGGTATACCATATTTATTCCATACACATATTATATTGCTCAAATAGATGCTTGGAAAATTCTAAAATAAGGTCTTAGAGGATTTGAGATGGAAGCTCTACAGTGAATTATAGGAAATAGGTTAAGACAAATTTGAAGTAGACTTATGCATATATGAAGCGAAATATTAAGCAGTTACTTGGATTACAGCAGTAAAATCGGTCAATCTCATATTGATTAAATTCTATATGAATTTATGTCAGTTCCATATAGAGTTAATCTTATCTTGGAGTCTACGGCAGGCAGTAGGTAAACTGGCGATACGATTTCTTTTCTGAAAAGACTTCATTTTTAAAATAGCTTTCGTTTTTAAATGGTTTAAAAAAAAAAAAGAAGAAAAAAATGAAATTGAATTAGATATATCAAGTTGGAAGCTGGAAGGAATGGTCCACCTTTCTATTCTCCCTCTATTCTATTACAGTTACGATGACGTGCACTTCCATTACATGTGCTCTTTTAATACGACTGATTTATTTAAGTTGAATTAAAAATATACTAATTAAGTTTATTACTTTCTTTGGCGTAAAAAAACAATTTGTCAATAAAAATTTTTTCATATGGGCTCATCACCAATAATGTCACTCTCAACATCACTGATGAGCACACCACTGAAGAGCAGAAAAACATTTTCATTTGATTTTTTGATATTTCACCTTTAAAAATGTCGGCACAGAGCACCACCACACAAGAATGCATATAAGAAGAAAGCCGGCGATCTTTAAGTAAAAAAGGTTCCTCCTTGTGCCTTCATTGCGAACCACTGTGTGCGATTAATTCTTGAAAGCTTTTTCTTGTCCAATTATTTACGCAAATTTGATATATGAATGGGTGAAAGCATCCATTATCCCTCTTTCAAGGACCCTTTCATGTGAAGAATTTTTACGTAACCCAACGTCTAAACTCTCACAAGAAAGGTCCACCCCGTGCAACATAGATACCTTGATCCCGCGTTTGAGCACATTTAAAGCTGAAAAATTTTAATATTGAATATTTGTAACTGTACTCTGTGGAATGTATAGAATCTGAGTGTATTTGCAGAATTTCGCTATTGAAGCGGAATTTTATTAAAATCCTCATTTGAAAGCCAAAGGAATTCAACTTTCTGTTGCCTTCTTTTTAATGGACTTGGTGAACTTTTCTTTAGCCCCACTGGAAAAATTTTATTACAAAGTTGAAAAAAGGGAAAACTTCCAGCGAAAAATCCAGTCGTTACCTCAGTATACGGCTGTGGTAAGAAAGTTTTGAGCAAGTTTTCACAGGTTCCGTCGGAAATTATTATATCCAAACTAAAGGGGAAGCTTTAGTCATCGGAGTTGTCAGTGGTTTGTGGAAATTTTAAAAGTTGTTTCAAAATTGCTTTCAATCAAAATATGGGAAGATTTACAAACACGACCAAGTTTTTGGGAAAGTTTTCACAGGAGCCTTTACTATAGTTGTGAATAAAGAAAAAAAAGTTTTATTTCTTATTGTTCCATATGCCGTTTGGCTACGGAGACACTCTTGATTCAAACCAGAAATCTATTCTAGAGTTGACGTTATTGTTCGACACATTTTCAAAAGATAATGAGCCCGTGACAGAGTACCAACCACACACAAATTGAGGTGCGAAACCACGTCGGGAACACATGACAACTTAACTTCCATTGGATCCAAATTAGATCGACAGTTTCTGCATGATTTGTGCTCCCTGTTGACACAAGCGCTACCAAAGTCTATCCTGCATCCCAGAATAAACTTGGAAAAGTTTTGCCGCTACCAACCACCGAGAGCCATCCGTGGCGTTTGCCCTCACCCTGGTGACGTTGGGATTACGATGGGAAGAAAACAATGGTAAACTTTGCTGTAATTAATTACATTGAGGGATTACTAAATTAAATCTTAACTTTGCTCAACCTCAACTTGGCGACTGCTTTTCGGATTCGAAGGCATTTAGAAGGCAAAAAGTTGAGAGAGCGTTTCCATTATTAGTCACGAACTTTCATTTCGAGGAGCGGCTTAGTAGTACAACTTTCAACTTGGTCGCTTCTGTCTAGAGGGCTTTTAGCTGGTGCTGATGGAGCTGCTGATTCTCTTTGTTGATTTTTTTTTTCTTTTGTATATTTTCATCCAGCCTTGAACTAAATTGATATGTTTTGTGTACGTCTTGTCATGGTTGCTGGATTGTATATGATTCGAAGATTGCCTTATAAATCGAGTTCACTACTTAACAGTTTCAGCCAAATACGGCTATCATATGCCCATACATGCCGGTATCTATGTAGGATATCTTGGAAAAGATTTCAGTGTTTTGAAATGATTGTCTATTTCTGTTTAAATGCTGACTCTGTTCAATATCAACATAAATTAGGCATATCTTCAATATTCGAACATCTTTCAATAAAGATTAAGTCGAACTGTCTGGAACATTACCCAAAAGTTTATCGGATCCTGCGGACATTTGAATCTGTATTTGTTATTCTTGGTGTTTATAAGATTAACGAAACTCATGCTATGATATGCCGAGGAAATTATAATTTTGTTTCATCTGCACGATTTCATTGTGGATTACCGGATGTTCATGATAAGAACTGAAAACTGGATGTGCAAGGTGTTTTGTTATGTTCCGTTTCCGCAGAGCAGAAATAGTTGAGTATATAAGCATAAAAAATAATAGAAGACCAATCAGAAAACATAGCATGCATAAAGGACGAACTTATCTTTATAGCCTTTTCTGCTTCCATAATTTCTCCTCATAATTACTTTATCCTACTTTCACCTCTAAGTAGTCCATCTACTTCCTTCTCGCTAATTTTTTCTTCAATCCAGAAATAATTGAATTTTGAGAAAAATGTTCCTTGTTAACATGCATTATTGCAAGTTGTTATAACTTTGTGCACAGGAACCAGTTTCGGGGCTCTATTTATTCTGCAGCGCATCGTTTGGACTACAAGTCGTGCCTTTTAAGTAGTAAAATTCATCGGCTCGTGAATTCACGTAAAGGAGTTACTGTTGTAGAATAACAGACTCAAGCTTGCATGCTGAACCTCCAGTGGTAATTTATTCCAAGTTCGAACAACAGGAATAATGTAAGAGTTTTCAATTACTGAACAGTGAAGATTTGGTAAAAGAACCTAAAAATTCTAAATTAATAAGTAAATAGCGTGGTTTTTTATTATAGTTATATCAGTTTATGTAGAGATGCCAGAAGTCTACGTAATAGGTACCTACATCTTTATGGAGAAGCCTAGCAGATAATTACGATCTTGCGACACATGACGGTATCTCCTAAAACAGAAAACGAATCTTGTGCCGTCGATAAAAGCAATATTTAGTTTAAAATAAAACAAGAGGAAAAGAAGTGAGTAAAAATGGGGCTATTTAAAAAAAAAACCACATAATCAAGGATTACACTAGCATCGAGCGCATATTGACGGATCAAGTTCCAAAAGACGAAGCCCTCCATATGATCACAGCATTGCATGCTAGATTGAGGAATATACCAAGATTTTTCTCATGATTTGAGAACGGTTCCACTGTGTTATTTAAAACTACGGGCGGAAAAACAGATACTGCTCTGTGATAGAAAGCAATGCACTGCAACTTTCCGACATTAAAGGACAAAACATTAATATGTGCCCAGTGTACAATATTACGCAAGTCTGAATTCAGTGTATCAATGCACTCAAGCAGTACCTACTATAGGTCGACTAAGATACATCTATACATCATCAGTCTTTAACAACATTAGGAAGGTCATTTATATACAGGATGAATAGCAGAGGGCTAAGAATAGGCAGTAGGACATTTAGATATAACAATGTGATTATCGAAAATGTGCTAAAAACTAAACAAATACTGTTTGAAGCTATTTAAATAAAACCATGGCGCGCTCATGAAAAATATTAGTTACCATGTTATAATTAGTTACAGCAAAAGTTATTATTTTAACGATTGAAAACTAATTAGACAATAGGAAGATTTTCTTTATGATAGCATGCTTTTTTTCCAGATATTGTGAGGAAGATAGCTGATTGAAATTTAAATGCTACCAAGGCAATCACTGCAATACCTCACACATACCCTCCCCACTAGTTTTTATGACAAAAATCGCAAACTGTCAAACAGTCAAATTGTCAAAATGGAATACCTTTATCAAAATCAACTGAAATAAGTTTCAAAAAAGACCACTGCTTCCTGTTTCTAGTCGGGAGACTACCTCTGAAATAATTTGAATCTTTTTCATAAAAAAATATTTAAAAACTTTCAATTTCACAATATTTAATTACAAATTAAAAACGTATTTGTACTTTATTCATTTTGAAAGATAATTTAAAAAATATAATACATAATATAAAATTATAGTAAAACGTATTGCCAGTAGGCAAAATGGACAGTTTGTTGTAACAATGTTTTAGTTCCAGCACTCATAAAAACTATGTATGCTTGAGAACTTTTTATGTAAATAAAGTTTTCCGGACACGCATACATTGAAAAAATGAGGTCTGGAAAAAAATGCAGAAGTCGTTTGTTTTTTTCGACACTCATAAATAAATTTCGGTATAATATCTAGAAAAAATGCATCATAATGTAAATCCTCCATTAGATTTAATATTCCGCTTAAAATGTAAACAAAATTTAAAATACCACTGCTATTAAGGTACGGTGTATCAAAGCAACCGTAGTAGAAAATGCCCATAGCTTTAACTTGTCTCTTGCTCCGCAAGGGGCAGTTATTATGTAATCCAATACTAATTTGACTGAAAAGCATCAAGGTGTTTGCAATTCATGAAGAAACATATAGAAAATTAAGTCCAGATGAGCATTCATTAATTCTGGATATCATGAAACTGCTCCATATATTCTAAACCAGCAATAAATATATATTTATTCTTGTCATCACCATGTCAGATGAAATTTCTACACGGAAAATTTGAATTGATTTTTGTGATTTATTTATTTAAATTTTTAAGTTATTTATTTTAAATTAATTTTTCCGCGGAAAACTGTCATCAGTATGCTGAACAAGACGTTATGTCCATATCCTTACGCCTCAGAGTCAAATTCGGAAAAATATATGAAATCAATCGTTAAATCATATTTTCATTTATGAACTCATCATGACACTCATTGATATGCTCATTAATAAGCTCATCGTGATACTCATTGACATGCTCATTAATGAGCTTATCGGGATACTCATTATGTACTCATCGAAGTTAATGTAAAATACACAAAAGAGAGGCAAATAATAAATAAGTGAAAGAGATGCAATATTTCAAGCACACTAACTGAGAATAAGTAAATAAATGATCTTTTCACGATTTTGATTGAAAGCGTGAATAAATTTCATCAGGTCGTTCATCTGATTATTCATGAGGAGCTCATTGATGAGCTCATCTTTATATGTCTACCATGTACTGATGTTATATATATATGTATATACATATATTGTACTGCTTATTGTTTTCTCTCTATTTTGCATACGTTTTTCCTAAAGTTGCCTTACCTGAAGAAAGATATGGACTGACACCACTGACATATATATAAATGGACTGCTTGATATCCTGTTTCATGTGGCACCAATTTTGATTTCAGAAAGTATGCTCTCACTGTCAATGCTACCAACTGTCGTAAACTGGCGTTATATTTAAATTATTTGGGAATTTACGTATATACATGTCAGTGGTATTTACCGAATTTACCACAAAAGTTTTGGGACTATTTGTATCGTTAAATTTTAATTATGAGTCGAAGAAAGTGTTTTTTACAAGGATTTTTACAAGCAATTTCTCGTTCCTAATCGTTACAGTTCAGTGGGAAAGTATGCTCTCACGGAAAGAGACAGGAATATGAAAGTGGTGCCATTTGCTTTCATGCATTTTTAGTTCAACAAACAGTCCATTTATATCTTAGATCATAAAACGAACGGATAGGCTACCTTGTATAAAATTTGTGTACGTGTGATAAGCAATTTTTTTGTCGACACGGGAGGGAAATGACAAGAGGGCTGTGGTTTTAGTTTTTGTCAGTTCGATATTTCTGATATTTCTCATTTGTCATTTCTTAGGTCGGGTGTTTTTTTAGTGATTTGTGAGTTAAAACATTAATAAAAGTGTTTTATAATTTTTTGATATTGAAAAACTGGTAGAAATAATTTTTCTGTGCAAGAGATTTGTTATAATCGAGACTCCGGAGTCTATAATTATGGTGGTGAAGTGCGCTGTGTTGTGCTGCAGAAACAAGCGGCGTTATTGTCGTGGAAAAGCATTCTTCAAGTAAGCTTAATAGCTTTACTAATTAATTATTATGTTTAAAATAAAATAAAAGTGAAATATTAATAAAAATAAACAGCCGTGGTAAAAAAAGTAACGTTTTCCAATGCCTGTTTGTTTGCTTACAATTGAATTGTCGTTGGGGCTCTTGTTTGATGTCAGTCAAGTAAAGGCAACGACAAGAAATATTATCAGCAAATAAATGGGGCACTAGGAAAACTCTTAAAAATGTAATAAATTATAAAAGAAATATAAAATTATAAAATGAAAAAATGATACGAATCGCGCTGACAGGAAATTATAAAACTTGTTCAATATTTGATTAACTTTCAACCACTAAATTATGTGCCCGTTCAGAAAATATCGTAGTGTACGACTTCCATGACTAAACAAATACATCGATGTGATTCTACTACATCAAGAAAAATGCTTAAGTTTTTCTTCCTCATAGCCTATCCTTTCGTTTTATGATCTAAGATTTATATACATGTCAGTGACTGACACAATTAATTGTTGCGAGCAGTAACATAAAGAATTGTAGGTAAAAATTTGTCTTATCAGATTAACAAATGTCTAGGCTACTACGATGGAAGGGGTTTGGACCCCTCAAACCCACACCATATATGTGGCCATGACAATACTTCAGAATTGATTTGCATGAAATAAAATTACTTGATTTATTGTTTTATTTTTTGAAATTAGAAAATAGAACCAAAGTTTAAAAAGAGTATAATTGTTTTTCAATTTCAAATTTATTTTCAAAGGACACATAGGTATAACAAAGCTTTGAAAACCTTTTTGTTAAAACACAAACATTTTTCAATGCGTTTTTTGAAATAACAATGATATGATTTTGCATTGGTTTTATAAAAATGTGAATGATTTTGTAGTCACAAGAATGCAAAATTTGCCATATAAAAAGCTACCTTGGCTCCGCGACTTGTAACTCTTTGTAAGTTGTGGGCATTTTTGAGTATATTTACCTGAATGCTCTCCTTCTACCGTAGCCGCAACGTTCGATCAGAGTACATGGTAAATACGTGTTCTCGCGATTAACCCGGCAACCACCGGCCCTACGATCGCCCTTATCCCAGGCCCGCTCTTCGTGGGGCCGTCTTACAACTACCAGATATACGGAAACCAGAGTGGCAAGGGCTTACCAGGATATGGTTTAAACAAGATACCTATGACATTTGGTTTGCCATCAATTTTTGCAGTACCTTAGCAATAAAATGCAGTATGTTATTCGATAGAAAAATTTCCGGGAACCTAAATTGCATTGCTCTTAGACACAGGCAGAACCATGGCGATTTTCCAAACAGATTGAAACATCGACATGGTAAAGACCGACGTAAAATTGGTTAACAAAATCTGGGTTCGAAGTTACACTGGGAGTTATCTCCGTCATACATAAAAGCCCTACGAAAATTTCTCCACATGATTTTAAACGATAATTGTGGTTTAAACTTATGCTTATGGATGGATTGAAGAAAGGCTGAGTCCCCCGGAACGTAAGCCACGGTACGGCCTGTCGTTCATCTTCCAAACCCACGAGCAATGATCATAGGTCCCAGCCAGACACTCTTATGAACCATAAAATCGGCTCCCAACCCTCCCTACCATACCATACGCTCGCAATTGAGAGTAACTTTTTCCATGAGGTTTTACTGGCACTGGAGGTTGTTAGCTTGCTCATTATCATCTGATTTTTGGGCCATAATGACGTATACTGTATGTCACACGGCATTTTAATGAATATCTCAGTCGAGACCCGAGATAATATTATTTAAGCCAGTCGAGACCCGACTTAAAGTGAGTGTTAGTAAATATCTTAACTTCAGTCGAGACCCGAAGCAAGATTTTTTATTTCCGTCGAGACCAGAAATAAAGTGTGTTAATTAGTTGTTAAAAAATTATATATTAGTTGATACCCGATATAAATGTTAGTCCCTGACTAGCCAGCTTACCTCAAGCGGTGCCAAGTACAAAAAGAGATCCAGATCAGTCAGCTTGTCGTTTATATAACCCTTGTTTGCACACGACACCACTGATAAAGTAGCAGCGGCGCATGATTACAAGAATTGGCAGTGCAGCTGTGATCTTACGGTACTAGCGATAAAATGTGCCTAGCAACGAACAAAAATGCATAGCAACAAGAATTTTTAGAGCAACCCATGCTGCTGTGTTAAATTGAGTTAATTTGCAAAAAATATTCTCTCTATCACGTAGCTAAGAAATTCCCGTTCGATAGTACTTGTAATGATGATAGAGTTGCAAATTGATCTGCTTGATCTGATTGGATTTGTGCCATGCATTGTATGCTACATGACAACACATGCTTTTGTTAAATGTTGTACCTACTTTTTGGGAAACTTGTAATTAGATTTCCTTTTCAGAACTCAATTTTAGCATGGTATTTTTGTATATGTTCTCTTTTCAGCAATTGTTTTTAGTACGAATCAAATTGCTTCAATCATATGATAAGAATTTAATTGATCTGCTCAATGAGGCTATATTGTTGTATTGTATTTGTGCAATGTGTAGATGACAAATACATGGCTTTGTTGGCTTGTGTACATGTTTTTTGATTAAGAGTAATTAAATTGGATTGAATTGTCGTAAAAGTTTTTGATGTTTTGTTTTCAGGCTTTTTTTCTTTTCAGAAGGTATCTGTTATGAAAATTATATTCGAAGCGCTTTGGTTCGAACACAGGTATTGATTTCTATATAAACTGTGACTTGAGATTACAAACGAAATGACATTTCTCTTTTAATTAATTTATAATAAAACCCACCCAGCTTTCAGGTGCCTACTGCCGACTAGTAGACTTGTAGTCCAACACTGTCCACGTTCGTTTTCATAGGCAAAGAGGGACTTCCATCTATTTGCATTGGGGCCCGCAAAAGCTAGTTACAACGCTGATTTGCTTGTAGATTTCGTAACAGTGACAGCATTGCAGGCCTTACCGTGTCTATAATTTTTATGATGAAGATATGTTTAACTAAAAACATCTTTCCATTGAAGCCAATCCCTGTTGCATATAGCCACTTCGTAGAATTTTTCACGTAATTGATTTCTTCTTCCGTAATATCAGTATACCTACTCTCTTTATCATAACAGAAACTTACGGAGAACAAGGTTTTGGGTTTTACCATTGTGTTATTTCATCTTCTTTACCAGAACCGAATGGTAGAGGGACGAAACATCTCTGAAATATGTTCCGGTCTGAGTCCTTATCATTTTTTAAAGTTTTGTATATGTTACAGTCAAAACACGAAATCCGTCAAAACCCGATTTTACTAGGAAATTCTAGTTCTAACAAAGCACTCTCGGTAATTCTAGTTTAAACTAATATAACATAGTTAAAACTAGAATTACCGAGAGCGCTTTGTTAGAGCTAGAATTTCCTAGTAAAATCGGGTTTTGACTGTAAAATATACACTGAAATTACTGAGATCCGTCACAACTCCATTTACAAATAATCTTCAGGCCTTCTCGTTCTTGCCCGTTCAATGTTATCAGAACCTCTTTTAGGAAGTTAGAAAATTGTCTAATGGTAAGATCCACCAAAGGGTGTAAATCACTTTCGGCATAGATAGTCATAGCTCTGCATGATTCTGTGGGTAGGTAACATTCTTACCTTTTGTGAGAGGATATAAGTTCCTGGTTTTTCTAATTACTTCGTATTTTCAACGAGCATCTGCGAACATCGATAATGCTTGTATTGGCTCAGTTTCCTCTTTCTTTGATTTAGAAAATTCCCTTTCATATTTTGTTAGCCATGTTGATTTCTATATCGAAAGCATTTTGTTTTCAAATGTTCCGCAACTCAACCTGAGCAACATGAATTATAGCTTCCTTTTTTTAAGTAGACCAGATCAGTTTCCACTTTACTCTTCAAATGATTTAAGGATGGCCTGGCCAATTTTGTATAACCACAAGAATTTCAAACTTCCTTCTAGCCATGACTGCTTGTATTTGACAAATATACGTCCTCCTTTCTATGAGATTTTGTACTTCAAGCTTTCAATTTGGTCTTCCGTGTACCCTTCGCTCGGCAAAAGTTGCTCATTTGCTGTTTCTTCCAAATTAGATTAATGAAGATTCAACATGTGTGAAGGAGATTTCTCATCTAATAGACTGAAATTTATTGAAAATAATTTCAAAAAGTTTACAAAATGCATTTTAAGTGAAAAAAAAATGATTGAACTTTTCGACCCAGCAATCAGAGAGGTCTCATCAGTACGGTTAACTCTGATCGCCTACCATAAAGAAGTTCAATGATGGTGGTCACACCAATTGCCCATATACATACATGTGGTTGAAAAAGTATTTACGGGTCACAATTTTTACTCCTATGGTAGCTTCTTTGAAAATTATTTAAACTTCAACTAGAATTTTGAGATGTTTACGTTTCAGTAAAAAAAAAAATTCAAAGTACCGAAATAATACCTATCCAAATCCGCGCTTTTCCACTGCTAATTTTTTTATTAATTTCCTACTGCTCGAAGATTCAAAGACTAAATCTAAACATTGAAAAGATCAAAATAATGGCAATTCTAATATTCTTACCTGTTCTGCCATTATCCATCCATTTTACTTCTGAGATAAACGTAGAATATCAGATACTTAGTCGATAGGGTCTGGTATTACCCTTGAGCAAAGATAACCTCATAATAAGATAGGATACAGGCTAGATTTTCGTGTGTTTTACATTTAAAATGTACACGACTAGAAAAGAAAAGAAAGAAGATTGAAAAAATAACCAAAAAATCAAACTTTTATAAATAAAGAAAAAAATTTGTAAGCGCAGAGTACATGCAACGAAATAGAACGGCAACGGATTCATTTTCGTAAATATATGAGAAGGGGTGGAATTTTGAGATTTTGCTCTCATAAAATATTGCCACGCTTTTGTGAAGTTTTTTTCAAATATTGAGAGAGCTGGTTCCAAAGATGTTATTGTAATTCTATGTTGTGGTTCCAAAGTTGTTGCTGTAATCCTGTGATATTTGAAAAACACGTGATTTTGTTTACATTCGTGAGATGCTGGATTCTCTGATAATTTGGGAAAGTATGAGAATTTCATTTGAGAGGAATTCTACATCTTCCTTCAGCATCTTGGCCAGAGCGAAATTTATATTATTCTTAAAAGAAGTGAGGTAGTGTGACCCGAACTACACTATTATGAATAGTTTGATAGGAGTTTAAGCAATTTAATAAGACTTTGTCGTTAAGGTAATCCTACGTTCTCTCGATTTTTGTTTTTAGCTCGTTGTCTCAATCGCGCTACAATAGTGCATAGCCAAGTTATTTTCCCCTATTCATGCAAAAGACGAAAGTGTATGAAAGTACCTGTTTCATTCTAAAAAACACGAAAAATTTCCAATTTTGTCTTATTAAGTTCGAAAATAAGACAAATCGGGTAACTCTTTCGTAGGGTTGCCATACAAAATTTTCGTTTTTTCACGACATTTTTGAATACTGCCTGCGAATGCGCCGACGTATAGAGCTGAAATTTTGTACACAGTCCTTTTATAAATATAATAAATCTAATTTCAAAAATGGGCTAAATCGGGCAACCCGTTCTTGATGTTTCCATATAGAAATTTAGGATTTTTGCGTATATTGTGAAAACGATAAGTCCTAGACATTTCTATTGTACTGAAGAGTTCTTCAGAATATGAAATCCTATGAAACTGGTTATTACGATTTCTACTGTCCGACGAACCGTTCTAGAAATAAATCGAGAAAAATCTTCGTTAGTCAAAATTGCACAGATAGTTGTGCCTACGATATTTCATACGGACATTCATCAAGAGTATCATAAGGATTGCTCTTGGACCAATTCTACCTTTTTTTACTTAATTTTAGCCCTTCTGCATTAAGTTAAATTGACTTTTGGCCGTGTAGCTCGTTCAAATACCCGTATCTGCGTATATGTAAAATTTACCAGCACTTCAATCCCAACTGCAATCGGGATGAAATTTAATATAGATCTCTTATTAATCCTAAATGGGTATCACATATAGTATAAGAAAGTTCACAAATATAATGAGAGTATGCTGTTGTTACGTGTACATATACATAGAGAACTTATATGCTACACAGTAAGAAAATCCAAACATTAATACCTTAATTAGCTTGATTTTATTTTAGTAAGCGCTTTACTATAGGTTATGTAAAACGTTTTTCAAGTGCTTCTAAAACTCCTCTCTAAAGCGCTTTACCTCTGTGTATACAAAGCACTTTTGAGATTCTTTGGAGAAGGCCCTTTTGACTTTTATATTCTCTTCATCCAATTTTTTTTTGAAACTTTTAAGAGAAAAAAAGCAGAAAAATGTTGAGTAAATATTTACTCATTTTCTTATGAATATAAATAAATAATAATAATAAATATTAATAACTAGAACAAAGGCAAAAAAGTGCCTGGTGACTCACTCTGCGACTCGGAAAGATTAAAAAGGTTACAGTTTATTTGGTGTGCAGAGAGCATGATTTGTCCGCGATTCTTACGAACCACTTGCAACTACTTACTGCTTTATATGTGCTCTTTTACAAAGCCTCTTAAATATTTCCTACTGGGTTAAAAGCTTAAAATACAAATCAGGATATTTTCGTAGCTTTGGCAGGATCGCCGTCAAAGTTGTTTCTCCGATAAAGATGACTCAGCCGTAGAAGTTTCGCAACCATAATTATTCGCCTTCCAAGCCTTTTAAGGCTTCCAATTCTATGTATGATCTTACCTCAAAAATGTATGTAATTTTAGGTGACTTCTATACTACAAGTACCGCATACTATTGCATTATTCTATTGCTCCACCAATAGGTTCATTTAATTCAAAGAACTGAAATCCACATCTAATGGAGAAACATTTCAATCTATAAAGTATGGAGCTTCTTTACGGACGTAAATAGTATGCACGATGCTAATAGTACCTATAATATAAAAAAAAAAAAACTTATGAAAATTCATGATTGCTACACTTAAGGATTCGCTTCCCTCTTACGAATTTTCATTAAAATTACTTTCTCAATATTTACAATCTTTTTGAGATCCTTTTGTTCCTAAGGCTGAGCTCTAGACTGATGCCATTAAAGCAAAACGAGTTTGGAGTAAGCAAATACAGATAAAAGTTCTTTCAAATGAATTTCAATTTTGCTGCAATGATAATTCCAAAGATTTTTATTTTATTTTTGCTTACTGGGGGATGCTCTTTGTGTTTCCTAATGCCGTTGAGTTTTGTTTTTGTTGTTTTTTTTTGTTTTTTTTTCAAAGCCCGATGGGGATTGGGTAGAGCTGCCTGAGAGAATACAGAAAACTAAGTTACGCTCTTATCCTGCTATTTAATTCTGTTTGTTTGTGCAGAGATCCCAGGAGTATTACAGTTGAAAGAATTCTTTACGATTTCTTAATGATAAATGAAATTTTTCCTTAAAGGGAGTAATTTCTGCTTTGCTTCTTCTCTTTGATGTGATACGTGACTTCCTTGCAGTTGCTAACCTGAACGATTTGTTGGTTGAAGGCTATAAGCAAGGAGCAAAATGACAAATTGCTATTTTTTTTTCTCTTCTTCATTCGTACAGAACGATGTCCAGCCTAGGGAAAGAAAATCGATCAGTTTTCTCTAAAAGAAACAAGTTGACAAGGGCTTGAAAGAAACTGGGCCACGTTCTACTTTATCATCTCTGCTGACGGGAAACAAACGATTTACTACAACTGCTCTGAACCGACTTTCGACTTGTAATTGGCCTCATGTTACTCTCAATTACGTGGCCAATATGTTCATTGTCTACAGTCATTGCGTTGTGACTATATATATGGCAATCGATTATATACCGGCTGCTCAATGTGACTAGAAACTTATAGGTATATAGAGGCCTGCAGTCAATGAAATGTTGCTACGAATTTGTTTCGAGACAATCCAAGCTCTTTTAATGTTCTTACAAAAAAAAAAAAAAAACACGTCCGAAAGTCGGATGGCGACTTTTGAAGTACTTTACCTAGTCAACTAGGAATTACGTGCATACATCCATATAACACGTATTCACAGGTTCAATGAGTTGGCATGTATCCGTTGAGCAAAAGTTTTCGATAAGTTTCCAATTTCCTTCTCGCAGCATTCGGCAAGAGCTGGCCATTTATCATTTTGCTAGTGAAACATACTAAGATTTAATGTCGGATACTCTGGTGTTGAATACAAAGTGAAGAGGGAACATGAATAGGTAAATGGGTGTCATAAATGATTTACAGCAGGATCTCATCGGAATGTAGCTTCATCATCAAAAGACCATTACTTATGTACCTGGGTCACCATCTAAAATATCACAAATAAAAGAATTGAAAACCAGCCTAGGATTGAAAAAACGGCTCACCACAAATCGATTTGTGCTAATACGAAATAAATTGCTTTGCCAGCAATCGAGAACTGATTACCCCCATTTGGTCCGGAGAGATTGTCATCGTCTGAACAAAACCAATTCAGGTTGAAGAAAGACTCTCGTAATCTATATGCAAAACAAAATATTTAATTATTTCCACATCTGTTAAAAGAAGTTTTTGAATGACAGTTTGACGCTTCTATCGGAATCTGTCACTAAAATCTTAATTTTCTCCACCTATATCGTCCCTCATAGTAAATTTAAAGCCCACGATAGGAGTGTAGTGAAAGCCAAGGTACGACGAAAGGGTTGGTTTTAAATTTAGTGTAAGTGATTACGCAAATATATTTCATTTGAACTTAATGGGATATGACTGAAAGGGATGTGGCATTCAATTGAGGTTAGGTTCTTTGGTAGCTTCACACCATTCTTAATATCTTTTTCGTTCCAGCGTAGTATAATACGAAAGTAATTTCAAGGTTCGCTAACTTTTGATGCTAATAGTCCGCGCTTGTGTGACTGGCACAAAATAATAAATGAATTTTTCTGATCTTGTTGTGTATCCACAAATTGTATAGAAAAAAAAAGAGAACAAAGGAAATAGAACTGAATAAAAAGGATTGCTACAGAGGATGATTTTTTTTTATTGCTTTACCTTTTTGAACTTAGGTCCTCTTTCTTACAGCTGGTATAAATCCTTCGATTTTGATATGTCTGAGATTTTGTGTATGGGGCGCTTATTCTGTCAGATTAAACATTTTTTTTTGTATTTCAAGATTGGGTATTTGATAATCTGAGATTTTCGTTATTTGCCTGATTGATTTCATATCAGGGAAAAAATTTAAGAAGAATTTTTAATGACTTAAACTAAAGTGGCCCTCATACATACACTCTTCAATTAGTCGATCAACTTTCCTACATTTTAAAATTTTTTTGTTTTTGTTTTTTTTATTTAGTGGTATTAGTACCCTGCCAATCAAGCCATATATTTAAATTTGCTCTCATTTTGATGGACATCAGGGGCCGGATTCCCTAAAACGGAGAATTGTGGAGTTGTGGAGATGAGAGTTCTTTTAACACTTACTCTCCACTCGGAATTTGGTAACACGGGGAATTTGTATTGAGAATTATCAAACTCTCTATTCTACTCGACAAAACTCTCAGCTGTTTTAGTTGTGGAGAAGTAAGAAGGATATTTCTCAACTGACAGTATTGTCTGCTTTTGTTGTGTTTTGTGAAGATACTGAGGTATCTATAGGAATTTCAAATTAAATTATGGATTTACCGCATATCCTGGTTATATTTACAAAAACAAATTAAGATAATCCTTGCAATGCTTGCAGAGAAATATGGATTTGGTGTATCAAGGTAAAAAATTTTAAATCACGCAAAAATGGTCAATTTGGTCGTCTTTCCGTACCGAAGAGATTCTATAAACATTTTAAATATGCTCGTTAAAGCTTCGACGTAAGATGAAATCGCATCAGAGCTGGGCAAGTACGAAAGAAAAAGTACTCAAGTACAAATACAAGTACCGAAGGCCTGAGTACTTCAGCATAAGTACAAGTACCGCATGTATGAAAAGTACTTTTAACTAAGTACTAAGTCTAGTACGTTTTGAAGTATTTTTTAAAGTACTACTGGTTTTTGTTCTACTTGCCCAGTCTTGTTTGTATGTTATTAGTTTGTCTAAGGCTCTGCCTTGACGCGTGAGTGCGGCACATGCTTTGACCGTTCTTTGCGTGCTTTAAAACTCAACAAAAAAAGAGTTGCGCTAGAGATTGTGTTTGCTCTTCTACGAAGAGTTAGATATTTGTAGGTACTTAATAGACTCAGAAATATTTAAGTAAAATTCTTGGTACTTAAGTACAAAATTAAGTCTTAAGTACAAGTAAATAGAAGCAAGTACTTATCTTCAAGTACTAAGTAGGGGTATTTAAAAAGTATTGAGTAATAAGTCTTAAGTAACGAAAATGTACTTTAAGTAGTACTTAAGTCTTTTTTACTTAAGTATTGCCCAGCTCTGAATCACATCTATATTTTTCCCTATATTATTAGTTTTTGAATCCGGTAAATGGTTTTGGAGATACCTGCAAAGAACAGAAGCAGTCTGCTTAAAATGTAAAAATGGCCGTTTTTTAGTACAAAACTGGACATATTTTCATCTCATCATTATGAAGAACTCGTACGTCATGGAAATTCATTTTCAATGAGAGAAATTTTCACAACAGATTACTAACGGACGTGAAACGAAAATAAAATATGCAAAACATAGGAGCTGAGGTGTATATGACCCAAGTGCAAAAAATTCGTCTTTTGGCGGGAAAAAGTCAGTTATGAAGTTATATTATAAAAAAAACTACACCACTCAATTAATCGCTTAATGCTTAATCCCTGTTTGATTTTGTACCAAAGATGAGGTATTTTGGACAACCCTCACTGAGGAGTGGTACGACCACCACCCACAAATTGTTCCTCTATACTTTTGTACTCTAGACCCTAAGTCCATAGAAAAAAACCCCAATGCTTTACGACCCTCCCACAACCTTCTCACGTTTTCCTTAACTCCCCAAGTATGTTAGAAAATCGCGAATGGAGCGTTAGAGAGTTTTAATTGGGGATGACGAAAATTTTCATCTCCCAAATTCCCCAACTCTTCATGTCACAGAATCCGGCCCCAGGAGATAAGTTTATATAGAGGTATTCCGTACAATACTTTTTGTACACGCACACACAATGGTTCCTTGATTTTATTTATTTATATTTTTTTTATTTGAAGGCAGGGGACGAAATATCCCAAGTACAGAGGACAAGTGCAAGGCGGCCCATTGTGCTGACCTGCTATAAATAAGAGACCAACTCTCACCAAAATCGAAGTCAGTTAAGCTTTTTAGCTCATCTGCAGATAGGAGGGCAGACCTAGGCGTATCCAGTCTGTTCTGGTCAAAGAACACCCCCCCCCCCCCCCTCCCTCAACCGTCGAGAAACCAAATTCTTGATGTGTGCCTATGTGACGTTGATCATAACATCTAAATATTCTAACTTGCCATTATGTCCGATGTATTAAAATTACCCCGCTTTATATTATGTAGCGCATATGATGTTCAGCCTTTAAATTTAATTGTTTTTTGAGTGAAAATTGTATAGAATTGCTTTTTTTTTAAAAAAAAGGTATTTTAAACAATTTCCATAAACATAAAGCTAATAAAAATTTAATTTTCCCTTATAGTCCAGGCATTGAAGATATAAAAGGGAGCTTTCGCTACAAAAGGTCAAGGAGAGTCCTAATTTTGTACAGTTTGGTAGTAATATTCTGGGTTTGCGACCATGATGAGCGCTGCCATATTGCAAAAATGGTATCTGTATCCTTCCCCAGCGCCACCTATGCTAAAAATGGCTCTTACAAAAATTATAGAGGATGAAGTTTCCTGTGACTTTTGTACGATAAATTTTTCAAGCGGGTGAATAGTTCACGAATTACAGCGGAGTTAAGCTCAGCAAATTTCTACAATTCGCGTCGTTACATTTTTTCTCGAAATTTCAGTAATACCCTTGTGTATAAAATTCTCTAGTGATTGCGAAAATGCCTCCGTGTTATAATATCAGATGGCTCCACTTATACCATTTTGAACAGTCTTGCTCACGCTCAGTCGCTAAAAGTTTTGCAGCTGAAGTAATGACAAGGAGTTCACGGGATAAGCCGTAATAGACAAACTAATAACATGCAAAGGGAAGTAGCACACCCAGAGTAATGCCTTGCTAGAATAAAAAATCAACGAGGCTATCGTGTCCCTATGGAATCAAACAACGAAAACCAAATAATTAACCACGATAAACTTTCTTTACTTTAACACATTAATTCCTTATTACCACAAAACTGACCTATCTTAACTAACTATTCTACAAGTTTTCCGAACCAAACGGAAACTTGATATCACGATGGCTGATAACAAACGGGCACTCGCCAGACCAGGGATTGGTCTTTTATGCCCCCATATTTGGAAGTAAGTTTTGCTCACAACGCGGATATGTAAACAAATGACACAGCCTTTACATAACAATTACCATGATAGGTTAATTGTTACCGTAATCTTCGATTGCTCCACTAAGCGTTCATCGCAGCCAACTGTTGAGCTAATCAGTAAAATAACCGACAGCTGCAGAACAATTCCATGCGAGGCAATTGTTTAGCAATCGTTGATTATTGGCTGCTAGAAAAATCTTCCGGGCCATAACAACGCCTCGGCCTGATGTAGGAAAGCCCGGACCTCTTTCTTAGAAATTTTATCCTTAAAATTGTTAAGCATTATTGGAGGGGTATGAGCGTAGACGCGTAGTTATGTAAAATCATTAATTTCTTCTTAGAAATTTACAGAAAATGTTTCGCCAGAATTTTTATTCAGTCTGGTCCTGGTGGCCGAGTGTTAGTTTAAAATACAAATTTCAGAAAATTTCTAAGAAAAATTGAGGGCTTCCCTTCATCAGGTCGAGGCATCGTTGATTTTATAGTGGAGAGTGGCATTCCTGGTTTACCCTTGGGTTACGTCTGCAGTAGTAGCGCCTCTACAATACAACAAGTAACTAAGTCAAATTTCGTTTCGCAATCACTAGATAGTTCTATACATAAGGGTAGTAACGTATTACTACCGATTTTAGTCATTTCCGCACCACTATGAGTAAAGTGAGAGGCGCGTTTGTTTTTTCCATGTGGTATTTCCAGTGGGCATAATTCACTATTCGTTGTCTTTCTTCCGTTTCGATGCCCTAGATGGTCCAGGCTCACTGATGTTAACATTAGAACTACCGAACCAGTCATTTTGACTGTGTTTGTATTTTCTTTCGCAAATATCTGCTTAGTATTAATATTTTTTCTGAAACTATGTTATGACTTTTAACAATTAAATAAAACATATTTGATGATATATTTTATTTCCGTGTCTAACATAAAAGAGATAATTTTTGTTTGTGGTACTTATACCAGAGCCAGTCATTTTGACTGGTGTGTTTTTTTTTATGTCAGTGATAGAGTTTTTGATCAGTTTTTTTTTGTATCATACATTTTATATAATACAACTTTTCAGGGAAATACCCTTTTTACAGGAAATCTTGTTTTTTGTATCATACATTCTATATAATACAACTTTTCAGCGGCATACCATTTTTACGCAGTAATTGCGCCATACCATAAATTGGAGATAAAAATCTTCAGTATCATTCGTTCATTCAATGAGTTCGGTTCCTAGTGAAATATTGAAATATTGAATCATGAAGTGAAATATTGAAGTATTCAGAAGTGTATAGTTGGTAAGAAAAAATAAGGCAAAAAAATATCGCAATATCAGTATAACCCTCTTTTTAGCCTCTAGTTGCTAAGAATGGCGAAAAAACCAGCTAGTTTGAGATTACAAGATATACAAGACATACTTTTGGAATGTTCAGATGTTGAAGATGATGCTATTTCTCATAATGAGGATAATTGTCCATATCGAAAGCAGTGATGACGAAAATTTTGGTGAAAATAATAAAGATGAATCGAGTGATAAAGAAAACAATATTATTTTGCATAATATACAAAAACGAAGATGTATGCGGATTCATTCCAGTTCTGAGGAGGAAAATGATAAAAGCCAAGATGCACAAATTGAAGTTTCTCCAAATGGAACAAAAGAAGGAGGTGCTGTTGGAAGGTTACCAAGTTATTGCATATTCAAATATTCAAAGATTTATCTGGGCCTAAAGCACATGCCAGAAGGAATATTATGATAGGGGAAGTAAGCAGTGCCTTCTTACTATTGATTGATCACCATATATTAGAGCATATCAGAGTTTGCACCAAATTAGAAGCCTCACGTGTTTTGGGGAAGAAGTGGACACTTTCAGAGGAAAAATTGAAGACTTTCATTTGAATACTGTATGGACGTGGTGCATACGAAGCGAAAGGATTGAAATTATCATATTTATGGAACAAAAAGTGGGGTCCGGATTTTTTTTTCAAAATAGTATGAGTAGAAATGAATTTACAGAAATTTACGTTTTATTCGCTTTGATAAACGAAATGAAAGATGTCAACGCTTGCAAACGGATAAATTTGCGTTAGTATCTACTGTTTGGAATAAATAGCCAAGACTGTTTCAAACCAGGAGCATATATTACAGTAGATGAGCAAGTGTTTCCAACGAAGGTTAGATGTAGGTTTACGCAATATATGCCAGTGATTTTGTAGCACCTAATCAGACTATTGGAGCGTTATACAATGAAAGGTAGGACTGCAACAACCGACAACTTCTTTACCAGTCTTGCTTTGGCTTCTAAATTATTGGCCAAAATCACTACATTGGTTGGAACAGTACGTTCCAATAAACGGGAGCTTCCGAAAATTTGCAAAGAAAAGAAAGATGGTATGGCTCGTTTTTCAAAATTACTATATGAAACAAATGACTGTACACGTACAGTTTATAAAAGCAAGCCAAGCAAAAAAGTAGCTTTACTGAGTACCAAGCATTAAGGCGTCAAAATTGAAAACAACTACAAGAAACTGCCTGAAACTGTGTCTTTCCATAATACGACTAAATTTGGTGTCGATGTGACTGATCAAATGGCACACAAATATAGTTGTTAGTCAGGATCCAGAACTTGTTTTCCAACAATACCCCGCCCAACACGTAAATGGTGCCAAATAGCACTTTGCAATAACAACAAGGCCAAAACAAACTGCTTCGTCTGCACGAAATATGTGTGTGGAAAATGCACAGAAAAAAAAGTTTGTATTAGTAAAAATTGTGGCAAGCTATAATTATTTTGATTTAAAACTAACCTTATATCCAAAATGACCATGAATTTTTATTAATTTTATATTTTATCAATACTATTTATTAATTTTGTAAAACACTTTACAATGTGCGCACCATTTTTTTGCATTTAAAATATTAATTTTAAATATCCAGTTAAAATTACTGGTTTTGGTATAAATAGGTATAGTAAAATTGTCGATAAATCTAGTGTTAATATCTTCTTAAAAACCTCTACACTCCTCACCCAAGTTTTCTTCTCCGTTGTCCTCTTCCATCTCGTGTGTCAATAATTTCGCATCGTTCAGAACTTCTTTCTCTTCATTGTCGTCTTCTTCGACTCTAGAGCCCTCACAAATCTCTCTTCGCACAAGTTTCCATGGCAGAACACTTTAAGTCTGTTTCCATGCACAGGTTCGATCCCTTCTTACCCTTAAACGAAAAGAATTTCGGAAGTGCTCCGGGTCGCAGATCTTTTGTTGTTTTCATTGAAGTAAGCCTAATATTGCTTCTTTCCCAGACCCATTGCTCTCTACTCTCGGGTATATCATACCAAGCCTGAACTTGGTGGTTTCTCTTCAAGGGGGTAATGCAGCAAGTATGAATTTACTCTTCGTCACAGATCTTGCAAAATTTTGATAACGTAGGGAGCCCAAAAATAATTTTGTTTTCTTTGGAAACGGCAAATGGGTCTCTTGTATTGGCCCCAACCGAAAGTATGTTGACCTTTTTTGTTCCGAAATCCTCTTCGCTAATATTCGTTTAGTCCTAAAATAAAATTATTCATTGTAATCTAAAAGTTCTGTAAATATCGTCAATTTGTTGCGCTGAAATGGGTAAAAAACGGTAGTAGGGGTACGTATTAAGTAAAATTTTGAGAAGAAGGGTAGCGAGTTTGAGAATTGCTGAAATTTGCTGAACTTGACTCCGCTGTAACTCGTGAACTATCCATTTGATTGAAAAATCATTCCTACAAAAGTAGCATGAAATTTAAGGGCTATTTTTCCAATATGGCTGAACCAGCAGTGGTCTTTTAAGCTCACAAACTCAGAATATTAATTCGGACACCAAGCTGTACAAATTTACAAAATTGGAACTCTGCTTGAGCTTTTGTAAATCAGAGCGCCTAGCGTATTAATACGTCTTGAAAAAAGCGTTTGCTACAAACTAAAATTGAATGTATCTAGTTCGACGAAATTTGAATATAGTTAAAAAAACCTACAAAATACCAACAATTCTCAACAAGATCTCTATTTCCTTTTTTAGGCCGTACATATAGTGTTTAACTTTGGATTTTTTAAATTTTGTTACTGAGATAATAAAATTAGATGTGAAAAATATTTCTTAAAAGTTTTCAGAAAAAAACGTTAGAACATCTCAAAAAGGAGAATTTCCCGTAGAAGTGCCATTTTTTTCATTCTCAATTACAAGTGCTTTGGCGTTCACTGAGTTGTCTATTTGCAGCCATCGATATAGCAAATTATGGCTAGTTTATATTAGAGTATATTTTCTCTCTAAGTGGAATATTTAGTTCGAATACATCTGTTCCATTGTATCTAAGCGACACTTTTACACCCTCCAACGTTATATAACTATCTGAGAGGAGATCGAAATAGAACCTTTATAGTCATGACAAGAAAGTGATTCGCTATGACTGCAATTTTGAAAGCCTCAGCCTAAAGCCAGTATCAGGTTGGAGAAAGGTAAAATGTATATGTTCCTTTATTTACCATCCGCGAATCTCCATAAAATTGACTAGGGTCCGTGAGAAAAGTTCAGTCAATGTTTTTTTGCTTGGAATGCTGACCAGGAAAGAAAACAATGTCTGAAGCGCAATTCTGATACCACAGCATTTAAAACCGAAAATTATCTGTCTCCAATCTATAAGTGCTAACGATACATACTTGGACTAACTTTTTTATTTTCTCGATCTACTTACTTCATTTTGGAGTGGAGGTCATAGTCAATTATTCGATATGAAAGTGAAAACATTGCATTGACCTCAAATTCTATTCAGACTGGAATTTCGGACTTATAATATTCCTCCATTCAAGGACCTTGGCAGGACTTTTAGTACAACAAGCATTACATACTTTGTTGCACGTGCCTTTTATCTATATTCTGCTTAGCATTCAACTCATATCCCAAATTTAAGCTAAAATTAATTTGTCAGCTAGTCATGGGGTAATCTGATATAAAGTTCTACATCGTATGGAAGGGCGAGGACCAGCGAGAATGGCTTACTGCTATCATTAATCTTGCAGCATGGTGTCACTCAGATGTCTCCGTTGTGTCCCGTAAATTATTACATTGCAGATAAAAGCAGTGCTAGGTACACTTATGCGCATTTATCTGGCACTAATATAGTCCTCGAGTTGCAGTCTTGTTCGAGTCCTAGAACAACAAAGTCGCAAACTGTAAAATTTATTATAATTTGCGACCCCGTAGAGCATATCAAGGAATGCCTGAGACACCAGCCACATAAATTTCAGTCTCCATTCTAGAATTCCAAACGGGAAGACCGTATTAATCAGCTCCCCTCCCTAAATTTAAATTAGCAAATCTCCATATTATCACTCTGGGTCTAATTATTTGCCGGTTGTTTTCGGTGCCATTCCTATAGTGGTTGTCGAGATACTTTTTAATAAGTTGTGGATCCCAATCCCAACTGGCATTTTTCCTCTGTGCCTAGCTCTATATAGCCTGAGCAGGGATGGCTTTTGAAAAAGTTCTCTCCAGCTCTGGGCTCCAACACCCGTTCAGAAAGTTTACTTAATCACTCCAAATCTGCTCGAGTAAATTGTAGACCGAAGCTGTAGTAAGTACGTGGTTATGAAGAGATTGGTTAATTTTGTGAGATCTCAGCTTCTGTTTTCGCAGCCTTAATTAATTTGTCAAACGATTGCCTGACGAGATTAATTTTGGGGATCTGACGGGTGTTTGTAGTATGTACACAGTGAGGATTGATAACTTCACTTCCTCACTGAGAGGGAAATCCCCTCACGCATATGATATAGGCATTCACAGGCACTGTTCGCGTCGCGTTTAGTATTAATCTAAAGCAATCCTTAATTTGAATAATTGTCCTGCAAGAAGGAAATCAAGGCTCTCCAGCAGATTCCAGTACACAAGTAATTCACAGCAGTTTCTGACGATGCCACCATTAATCACTTGAGAACGTTGTGGTCCAGTTGTGCGCTCATAAAATGCAATGACTTTTTTCAGATTCAGAGTTTTACGGTTTCGTAAGCAGATTTCACTGCAAATACAACTCTAAATTACCTCTTGTCCTCAATGGGCTCTCTTCCATTGCAGAAGTAGTCCTGCGTCGGACATTTGTTTACATTTGCACGAATTATGACTGTATGCTTCGTCCTTCCACCCCCCACCCCCCTCACATTTTGTTTATTTTCAAAGAAGTGATTTATGTTGTCACGGCTGCTACTTTTTCCACGTTATTCTATAAAAAATAAGATTCCCCAGTTGCCCTCTCATCGCATATGCAAAACCAACTAGGTACTTTACGATTTTGTGCACATTGTTAGAGGAGATGATATTTTTCGAAGGTGCTTGACATTAATCGTGGGAGCAGGACTCGTTTAGACCATAAAAATGGAAGCTCAAAATTTATCGTAATATTTCGTTCTGGGATGATATTTTCGGTAAGCGTTCACCGAGAATCATAATATTTTATATTCGCGTATAGACGTAAGCATTTCGGTAAACGAACTAGAATGAACTATATGTAAATCGCAAAAGGAGACAAGTAGTTATGTAATTGCACCGCTGATTATTCTGCCGTCATGTTAGTGGAATAAAAAATTATGCGACAACCTTCAATTCAAAAAATGTATTGCTCAGTTGTGAACAGAATAATACAAGAGAATTATAGGTACCTTACTAACTTTTCCGTATCCATGAGAACCTGAATGAGTCGATTGAGTTTGCTCAATTTATCGGCCGTAGAGAGCTGGACCACTGAGATGCTTAATTCTGGGAAAACTTGTTTAACAATCGCTGAACTAAGTAACTGTTCTAAATGCAATTTAATTCTCCTCAATTATGGTATCAATCCGACCATTGTTACTAGTTCTATAAAAATTGTTTGATCGGTGATTGCATGAAACCACTAAAGCTCCAATTAGCACTTCAAAAAGCACAGTTCCCGTGCCATTATGATTAGTGTTCAGAGAGTGATTTACGTTTTTTCAGAGAGTAGCTTAAGGTTGTAAAAACACAAAACAGCCAGTGGCACTAACGTTAAAAGTGGACAGAGTTCTCCTCTTCGCTAATTCTTTTTCCCACTGCGTCAGTATGACTTCAAGGAAACATCCTATTGAATTAGCCAATGATACTTCCAATAAATTGATTATTGAAGTTCCTGTGTTTTCTCTTACCTTTCTATAGAATCAACGCAAGCTGTTCGGTTATTCCATTTGACACTTTCGTTGAGTAGAAAATGAAGATCTCTCTCTTCACGGCGGGATATAAAAAATTGTTTTGCCTAAGAATGATAGACAGTATCTGGCGAATGTTTATTTTTATACTCTTGTAAAATCCACCGAAACATGACTGTTCACAGAAATGCCGATATTTTCTTTGGGCATTCGATCCCGTCTTCGTACTTTGAGCCTCTGCCTTCCCAGTTCTCACTGGCGTGTGTGCTAGAGCTGGAAAACCCTCCAGCCAGCATGCCACTTGATGCGATTGTACCAGAGCCTCGTTTTGGGCGTGGCTTCTCTATGAGTGTTTCTGAAAGGCAATGATGGACTGAGGGAAGTGCTTTATTTGGCCTTTCCCGGTCCACTCTAAAAATGTTTACCGGCGGCTTTCTCATTAATGACGGATCCAGTGCGGGTGTACTTTCCTGAACTTGACGACATTAGAATAAAGTACTCACTTGGAAGGTAATTACTGTTTTCCAGGTCTTCGCCATCGCAATGGTAGCGAAGATAGCCTTTGATATGAAGACTAAGGGAAAAGACATTGCTATCCTTTCGGATTGTCAGGCAACCTTGATGGTTCTCCGTGGCCCTTGGATGACATCTAAATAAGTTACTAGGGGACTGCATGTATCCACAAAAAGGTATCCTTCAGTGGATTCCTGGGCCCCGTTCCACAAAACTACAAGTGTACAAGTCTTACAACATTTGTACTAATATTCGTGTTCTATTAGTACTTGTAGATTCTGTACCACAAAAATTATTCATCTACTTGTAGGAAATTTTCAATTTCCCTAGACTTGTAGATTCAATCTACAAGTCCAAAATAATTTCCATACAAATTGGTATGTTTTTTAAACTTATTACTAATTTTGATTCGAAAATGCAAAATCTTAAGTATCCAAGCTAAAGAATCATAGAAGGATACGTTCAAATTAACAGAAAATCGAGAATTTGATGCATTTCAGAGTAGATTTTCATTAAATCTACTCGAACACAATAAGAAGGCTTCAATATAATGGATTTGGTAAAAATTAATAATTAAACAACGGACATTAAATATGCGACCTTAAAGTGATTCATCTCAATCATTATAATATGGACAAATGGCTAAATTAGCTGGCCAACTAACAACACCCACACATATTTAGGTTTTTAAATTTCGTTAGAGCAAAGTCGACAATGGAAAGAGGGACAGGTACAGCTGGCGGATCGTCCATGAAATTAAACAAAATAAATGACGCAGTTTTGGATAGATTATCAGAAGTTGTTCTTCGTTTACGTGTTGATGATTCACTATTCCAAGAATCTACTTCAACACCTGTGGCTTCAACTAATCTCTCTGCAATACAACTTGCAAACGATGAAGCAAATATTGCAAATGTACCCAATATAGGCCGAAGCAACAACGAAGAAAATCCTGCATCCGATAAATATATATTTTTCCAGTAACCTCCCGCTCTCCGCTGTAATTTTTTTCTATTATTATTATTATTTCAGTTAAAGCAATTCTAAGCTCTCGAAAGCGTTCTCATGTAAAGTTAAGCACTGCATTAGATAATGATTAAAAATAACGAAAACTGGAGCTAATGGTTGAATGTTTGGATCTCAATAAAGAAATTTTATTATCAGCGAGATACAAAATTAAGCTACAATGTCTTCAACTTGAAAGGGAACACAATTTCGCATATTCAAAACTTACAAACGAGCTTTTTGCTAAAAGCAGTCATAAGTGAGGGATGTGCTGAGGGTGTAGAGGGGGGTTTAAGATACATTTTTTCAGGTTTTTGCTCATATCTCGAATATATGTACTAATAGCATTATGTTTACTTCTGACAAAAGTTTCTACATAAAATTTCCTACAAATTTGGTCATATTTATTTTTGCTCTATGATCAATATTTTAGAAGCTACAGGGTGTGTAAGTTTTAACAGAGAGATAAAATTTAGACGATTTAAGAAATAAAAAAATCAAATAAGTTCGTCTTTGCTATGTTACTCGTCATCTTCTACATCGACATCTTCGTCTTCTTCTTCTATGACATCTACAGGTACTCCGTTTGTACATGGATCCAAGCAGGCGGAACATACTAAACTGCACGAAGTACCGGCTTCCCAACATCCGGATTTTCCAGCGCAACCACTTATGCAACGACAAAAAATTGAAGTCAGCACGGTGTCAGGAGCTGGAAGATCACCGGTTGTAAGTGGTTCGGGGCTTCCATCAGCTGCTCGCGACCAACCCCACATTTCAGGAGGCATTTCGTTACCCAGCCACTCTTGTATTTGGTGGAATACTCGCAATGAGTGATATTTTGCTGACCCTTTAAAAGGGGTGGGGGAGAGAAGAGATCAGATTTGGACTTGGTGCTGGTCTTAACAAAAAGCGAGTATCGATGGCTGTTAAGATCAAGCTGAGTAGTGGGTGCACGATATATGGTCAAAAACATCGTTTCTACTGATTCTGCTATGGCTTCCGATGTTGATGTTGGGTCATAGAAAATGGCTGCTATATCCTTGTTTATGTTTATAGGGGTTTTCGCAAACAGCTTTACAATTGACAGTTTGTCTATCCTGTAAATTATTGAGGTTGTGTCGCAGCCGCTAAAACTATGTAGGAAAAGACAAGCACAACAAAATGAGAGTTTTTGGAGTTCTTGTGACGAAAATATCTTGGTTTCCACTTTCCCTCTTCCCGGCTGGACAAGGAATATTTGCTTCTCTGGTGGTGATTGAGCCATTAGAAGAACTACTAATTCCACATCTTTCCCAACAACAGCAATATTCTCTACATCCTTGAGAAATGTGCCACTGGGAGGGTAATGACGTGTCTAGTAGACACGAGACTGCATATCTTGCTTGATTATCATCGCCGCAACTGTAACGATTCGTAAACGTTCCTCATTCTCATCTTCACATTTTGAGGTGACATGGTACACATCATTCAGGAGAACGAGAAACGACCGTTTTAATTCAACGACAGTGGTAGTCGTATGCGGCGAACTGCACCGCGCTGACGCTTGTCGTAACTCAGCCCTTGTTTGCATTATCGCCTTTTTTATTTAGAATTCTCAATAGATCGACATGGGGTTTTTTATGTTGGTTCGGCAAAAGACTAATCTTGCTTATTCTAAACCAAAACTGATGAACAATGACGAAAAAAAGACGTGGTTTTCTTAAATAGTCTATTTTTTATCTGTCTTAAAATTTATACACCCTGTAGCTCCTAAACTATTGCTCGTAGAGAAAAAATAAATATAACCAAATTTATTGAAAATTTTATGGAGAAACTTTTGTCAGAAATAAACAGAACGCTATTCGTACATATATTCGAGATATGAGCAAAAACCTGAAAAAAGGTACCTTAAACCCCCCTACACCCTCAGCGCACCCACCACCCTTGAGGACTTTTAGTATGTTCATCTGGATACCGCAAGGTATAATTACAAAACTACACGAATTGTTTCCCCTGATTGCCCATATTCGGCTTAGATTGATCGTACAATTTTGTTCATCACTCGACAGGTTTACATCTTCGGATCCGAAAGACTCCATTTCATATAATAACGTTGCTTCTTTCGCCATTTTATGTAATGTGACACAGCATTTAAATATACGAGCCACAAAAACAGGATTCACTCGTAAATAATTGAGGCATGGAAATTTTTCCTTTAAAATTCCAAAAGCATTTTCTATTAAGCGGCGCGTACTTTTCTGGCTTATGTTGAACAGTGTCGTTCAAATTGTCAGCTGCTGGGGAATTAGAAATTCTTTTAAAGGGTATGTAGAGTCACCAAGAATAACAGAATTAAGAAAAGGTCTCCAACATATTTCCATCTTTGAAAACAAAGCAGAATTCTTTAAAACTCTTGCATCATGAACGCTGCCGGCCAATTTGCACTTACATAATAAAACTGTGCATTGGGGCACATACTGCCATACAGTTTAATGAATGGTTTTGTGGCGGTCAGCAAGTGATTGTTCATTTACAGTTGGTGCATCTATGTATATTTATTATAATCCCGTCTATCGCTCCACATACTTCCGGCCTACCACCTTTTCTATAAAATCTTGCAACAGCCGGTCCGCAATTTTGAGGCCATTTCACTTGTCCAATTGCCTTTGTTACTTTATGCACGCACCTGCAAACCGTTCTTTTAACAACACCATGCATCAGTATCAAAATTATACTTCTTTAATGACTTGCACGAAAATCAACTAGTCTGAAGACATAGGTAGAAAATTCACTGAGATTCTACAAGCCATGATGGATTTTCAAGTAGAATTGTATTTTTCTCGTACAATAACTTGTACAGGTCAAAGTTGAATTCTCCAAGTATCGCTTTGTGGTGCACAAAGTTTCTACACTTGCTGAAAAACACTTGTAGTACAAGTACTTGTAGTTTTGTAGAATTTGGCTCTGGTCACATGATAATGATCATGGTGAATGATAGGGCTAGGGCTGGCTCTGATTCTCCATTCCTCGGACCTGAACCCATTGCAGGCGTTGTGTTCTCGGGTGTCGGGTCTCTCGTTAAGGCGGATTCTCGTAGAAAGCATCAGCAGAGATGCATGAGAACCTGAGTACATGCAAGTGCACAAGTGATGGGCTCAATCAAAACCCTCGAGAGTACTTCGTAAGCCATGAAACAGAAATCTACATGTATGTGTTGTGAGTCCGTTTTCTAAAATGTTCTATGTTGATACTTATGGAAAAGTGTCAAACATTGACTTTATATATGTTATAGAGCCTAAACTACTATCCATACAGGAAAAACATTTTTCTAGGAATTTAAAGCGTGGTTCCTTACCTTTCCAAGTGCTATAATTCCTATATACCACACTCAGCAAAATAATAAAATAGTTTTGATTACAAAGCAACTTTACCATTTTACGCTCTATACCTGTCAGCAAAGTGATAATTGCATGTGTGTATGTGCAGCCGGAGTCCGAATCTGTAGGCAGCTACATTCCATCTCATCAGCAGAGAATTTCTGTTTGCGGAATCGTAGTCATTTGGTTAAGGTATAAACATTTTATGACGGTTCGGAAGTCAAGAAAACAAGCTTAAGATTATCAGAACACCATTTTTTTGTATGAATAGTAGTTCAGGGCGTAGAACCTATTTAAATCAAACTTTTGTCAGTTTTAAATAAGAACACTCCAAATATTTCAGAATGTAAGGACTCCGTTGGGACCCGTATGTGGTAGGGAGGGAGTCTGTTTCATGGGCTGCGAAATATTCTCGAGGGTTTTGGCTCAATACGGATTTCTCAGATTTTTTTTTGTGCGGACGGAAACAATATACTCCTATGGTTGGCATCATCACCGGCCACAACTCGCTTCACGCGTATCTAACAAGGATGGGAATTATTGACAGCCATGAGTATCTGTCTTGCCTGGAAGGAGTGTGTACTTGTCCGGCCTTAGCCCGGAGCAGGCTAGTTACTCTAGAGTCTACCATTCTATCCTTAGGATAGCAGAATGGGGCGCTCCGACCTCCGTGTTTGCAATTTCTCATCCCCATCCTTAAAAAAAAAATCTTCTGCTCCTGGAAGACTCTAGAATTGGCCGACAGTGGTAGGAATTTAGTGTTTCGAGTATTTTGGAGAAGATACCGGCACCTACAGCATCAATCTTGAAACCCTGAGATTAATATTCTCCCGGATAATATAAATATCTTCAGCTATATTAATGTGAAGCTCAAGAATAGTGTAGATAATGCAATTCAGAAGTTTTTGGCAGCTTATCTTCCTCAATTTGATTCTAGCTTATATCTTTTAAATAAAAAGCAAAAATGGCCATAAAATTGCACACTCCAAATACCTTGATCTTTAACTTTACAAAAACTTATCTTTAAAAATAATTTGGTTTAACTCCTCTGAATAATGAATGTGTTTTCATGGTAAAACTTAGCACATACCTAAGTATCAGAAAAGGTAAAAAGGCGAAAGCATTAAGCAACTCATACAAACTAAAAATTCGAAAAGGTTATTCTCATCCAAAATTTCTATATCACTTACAGGATTAGCTTCCATATTCCATTTTCCCCAAAAACCCAAAAAACTTTATACATGAGCTCTGTATGAGCCTGGACTTTGGTCAATTTAACGAAACTGAAGAACCAGAAATTTTGTACGTGCAGGACACTGAAATTGCCTCATTACAATTCACGCTTTCCTAGAGAATCTAATATGATTCAGTTCGTTTGTGAGGGCGGGGGTGGGGGGTGGTAGTTACATACCCAGGTAGCACTAGCATCCTCAAATTGTAATTAAGATGACAACAGAACTGTGTCCCCTTTAATGAACTGCCATCCTGGAGATGTCTGAAGATACTTAATATATATTGACCCACTCAGTCTGCTGCATTTGTTGCTTTGAGTAATTGAGAAATGCGAAGTTAATGGGCATCCAGCTCCAATTAAGTCCATTGAACTGAATGCAACCGGATATTTGATAGCAGTTCATGTGATCGAGAATCGAATGAAGCAGAATGGAGACTGTCAGTATGTCTCATTTACTAATTGGACAAAGATATGCAAATTTAGTGATATAAATTGTACAGGGTGTGAGTGAATCTCTGGATGCTGATGAAATCTGTACAGAAATGTTTAAATTACTACCGCCCTGTTTTATTTTATACGGAGGTGTGATAAAAATATCAGAATTCAATTTAAATCTCATCAATGAAAATTTCCTTTCGTCACCTCAGCTCGTATTTAATTTCCTGCAGCCTCGACTCGTGCTTTAATAAAAACAGACAAAGTTCAGGGAAATATTCGACGACGAAACATAAATGCCCCGAGGGTGCTTACTGGATAAGTCTTTAAGGAGATTTCGGTGTAGTTGGTTCTTGGTTGGGTCTCTATAGAATTTCTTTATACAAACAAAATGACAAAACTTCCTGTGGTAGAGGCATCCTTAAGAGCTTTCAATGAACATTTCTGCGCCAATGTTCAACTTTATAATCTTCAGCTAAACTTCGCATTTCCGGGGGGCGGAAATCATGTAAACAAATGCATAAATTTGAAAAATTCAAAACAGCTAAATGGGAGAACGGAAAACAATAGTTGTTATAGCAATTTCACGCAAACATGTTTATACGCTAAATTATAGACAAAAATAGGACAATTAATTGGTGGACTTCGTTTTGCCTGGTATTGGACATTAAACGTCTATAAAAGCATGGAACTTATAAATTAATTAAAATTTTTAATTATCAATGGGCCGATAATAATTGGGGGTTTCATCGGACAATTATTATGAATTCATTGAGCTCATTAGCGTGCTCACCGCAATTTTACGACTTGTTGGATTTTCACTGTAGTTTTAGCCAATTTACGGTCTATCGGGCAATGTTGCTTAGTTGACAGCGATAATAATTTTTGTCAGTGGCGATAAGTTCAAAATGATAAGCAACATAATATACATGCATACATATATAATAGCTACTTATATATCATCAGGGTATTCATCGATGAGTTCCTCTAGCATTGAATTTATTTCACACACAATGAACTTGTTTGTTAGAAAACAATTTTATAAGTAACCAATTCATTTCAATTTCAATTAAACAAATCCAGCAGAGGGAAAAGATATTAAAATTTCCTCTTCGAAGTGAACGATGCATACCCAGCTGTTTTGGCGAACTTCGACAGATACAGATCACATACATAGGGCAACTCTTCTAGTATAGGAATCTGAGGCCGAAACAAGACAAATGAATTAATGAAAGAAATTTATAAACATTTAGCAATAAGAATTGAATCCTTGCAGTGAGAATATTTTGGCCAATTCAAATTTCAAATCTCAGATTAAAGATGGTACAACACCAACACCAATAACAATGTTGAGGAAGTTCGTACAATATGGTATGCAAAATTCGTCGGGATTAGAAGGCCGTTTGTTTTTTGCATCATTATTAGGTTGCCTATAATATGAATTAGGCGATACTATAGGCGCAAAATGACATATAGGTACCTGTTATATTTTGTTCATCGAAGTTTAAATGTTTGGGTGAAAAGTCCATAATAGTAAAATAGACGCTAATTCTGGAACCATGAATCTATGCAGAAAGCAGTTAAAGCTATCCAACAAAATAAAATGGGCTGATTCTTAGCAGCTAAAACATTTGTAGCCGCATAGGCTATTCCTAAAAAAAAAATAAAACAAAGTTTAGAGTCTAATACCAAGTGATTATGAAAATGCAAGATGACGCTTTCTCATGACATTAAGAGGACATTGAACATTTCTAAAAACTCAACTTTATTGCTTCACTAGTAAAGCAGTTCAGGAGTTTATGTACCTTGTAATGAGAGAAAAATGCCCTTGCTCTCAAATTGGACTTATAAAAAGGAAGAGCTAAATAGAAGTGTATAAATGGTTTTCTGAAGAAAAAGGACATTTTGCTGCGCCCACCTCAACCCCCATCTGCGGCAAGGACTCAGGTTTTCAATAAATTTGAAGCAAATAAAATTTACAATGTGACTGACTTGGGTATGAGGCCTCAATAAATTTTAGTAGCACTACCAGTAGAAAGAAAGTCGGTTGTTTTACCACTGGTGAATGTGGATTCTATGTTACGGCTGTATGTAGATATGTTGCATGAATGCAACTAGTTCATATGTCTACATACGTCCATGCATGATGTTACCCAGTGTAGACGAAGCACCTACTGGTACGCTAGGATAGTATAGGAATCGGAACTAACGCTGCAATCCATTTTTAAATGCGTTGCAGCCATCCATTATCATCCAGCATACCATACATATTTTGACCAAGAAATTTCAAAAGTGATTAAATTGTCACCTCCGGTCATATCGTTACATATTTATAAATCGGATAACTGTTTAAACATATGGAAAGGTACCGATAGTTGAAAATGCTTGTCATGATGGCTTTATAAGTCTTGGGCTTGTAAAATTCTAATATTTTCCGAGTACATATTATGTTTGAGACAATAGAGATAACAAGCATCACTGAAAATTGATTACGAAATTCCTATAACAAATCAGTGTCTTTCCAAACACCAAATTCAAGCAGAATGGTGGTAATGAAGATGAAAGTCTTCCAACATTAACCATTAACTATCTAAAACTAAGACTTCCAAGCAGTCGCTCTACCCTTTACATAATATGAACGCTATTTTAAGTCAAAGTCGTGGGAAAATACTTGTTAATGCCAATTTCAAAGAGTGTTAAAAATGGATATCTATTGATTTTCTTTTTGTTTTGTAAAAGACCACAGTTGGAAAGTAACGATGTAATTAAAAATTATGTTATAATTGTAGTCAAGCATACAAAAAAAATAGGGAAAATTTATACTTCGCTTCTTTAAAATGGGTGGAACGGCATGAGTCTGTGACATCTTACGTCGATTTATAGACGGGTTTCTCTACCTCTTAGAGTTATTTAGATGAGCCAAAGCCTAGGCATAATACCTAAAAAATAAGTAAAACTTCAAATAAAACTGAACTGTTGGAAAAATGTACTGAAATATGTAAGTTAAAAATAAGTCTGCTATAAACCCCCAGATAGCTGCCCAGATGGCCTAGTAGCCGTGGGCCCTTTTACATTAGTTGTTAATTAAGTTAAATTAGTAAAATCTATGTAATTACAACTAATGATCTATAAATAAATAAATAAAGTGAAGGCAAGTGAAAACAGGGTCTCATAATTTCGAAATTTTAATCGAAATTAGATAATATCCGCTCAGGAAAACGTACTATTAACTATAACATGCGGAGAGCAGTAGTTTCTTTATTTTTGTATGTTATATAAAAGTTTCACAGTGTCCGTCTTAATTCCGCATTTTTAAATTATTTTTCCCTGAATCATTTCTGAAAATCAATCGCTACTACATTTGAGCAGTCACAGAGACCGCACCTAGTCTTTTGTGCTGCAAAAAAGCACGCAGCCAGTTGAGAGTCAACTGCAATGGCAGCCAAATCTGCTGCATCTTCTGCGATTCATTTTGTTTTACTATCACCAGAAACGCACTTTAGAAGATTACACTATTTACTTATTACATTTTTTTAAATAAAAGAACATATTTTAATAGTTGCACAGAAATCTGTATTATTTTTATTTATTATTTTAAATCTCTTTTTTTTATATATTTAACTTTTTATTCACAGTGTTCGCAATGTACTAAGAACATATTTATATTGAAGGAACGAATACAACTGATTTATCAATTTATAAGCTTCATGTATACTTAGATTTTCAATGCATTTGTGTATGCTGTAAAAATTTTATTAGGGCAAATCGTTCGTCTGTTACTATACTGATTCTTAAAGTTATTCTAAATTTATGTATAAAAGTTTATTTCATTAAAATGTAAAACTTGCCACTGGTCACAGAAAACATTAATCATTTACAGTCGTATTCATTTTGGATTAAAACAAGCTGTCGGTAGTCATCCTAACGGAGACAAATTGTTCATTATTGGCATATGTGGTAATAGTTTCACTCGAATGGATTCCAGGATACTTAAGATTGAAAGAGAATAAAAAAACAAATGAATTATATATTATGTTATTATTGTGGCAAACTACAGAAGGTTTCACAATATCAAACGTATCGGAACCACATTTAGCTACATGTTATAAAGTAAATGAAAATATCGAAAATATACAGGAACTAAAATAAAATTAAAATTAAAAATTAAAACCTACTAAAATTAAGCAAAAATTGGAAATAAATATAAAAATAACAGAAAAAGTCTGAGTACCTACTTCTAAAAAAAAAACAAAACAGGCAGATAAAACTAAAAATGAAATATAAAGAAAATTAAAAAATTATAGCTAAAATACACAAAATAAAACAAAATATTAAAAATAACTGAAAATAATTGAAAATTATAAAATTACAGTAATAATAAAATTGTAAAAAATCTGAAAATGAGCATCGCCGTGATACAAGAGAATAGAAAAAGGGGAAGATTAACTGAAAATGTGGACCCTGATGAGATCTTTAAATTCACCGACAGATCGTGCGTTCTGAGAACTGGGGGAAGACTATTCCAGAGCCGGGATATTTGTACATGATAAGAGACTTCTATAACTAATTTGTGAAAACGAGGTATTATCACATTCTGATTTCGTTTCGAAGCTGTGTACTGGAAAAATTCACGCAGATAATACGTTGTGTTTATATGTAACAAACTATAAAAGTAAATCAATCCTCTCTGCTTGACATCTATTGAGCAACCTATCAATTTTGTGTGGTAAGGTAAATCAAGGTCGAACCTACGAAGTACATAAATGAAGCGGAAACAATCATTAAAGGCAACATCCGTCTTTCGAAGACAAACGCTGTCGAGTTTAGGGTATATCAAACTGACGAAAATAAAGTAAGGTAGAATTAGGGTTTTAATTAATTTTGAGCGGGTTTAGAAAAATAACGAGTCGGCAGAGAGCCAGAGCCTGCGAAGTACAAAATAATCCTTACCGATAATTAACTTTGTATTGTCGCATCATTTAATATGTTAATTCAAAATTATGCCTAGATTTTTATATTTAGGCACGAAATCTAAAATTGTACCATCCAAGACCACAAGAGGTGAATCATGCTGGTCAAAGGTGCCATTATGGAACACAATACTTTTGGACTTTGCTGCGTTTATCTTTAGGCCGTTAGCTTTGGACCAAATATTGATTCTCTTCAAATCATCATTAATACGAGCAATACAGTCCTCAAACAAGCAGCAGGTCTGCTTAAATAGATCTGCACATCGTCAGCGCACATGCGCACGCTGACATTCCGAACGGTTTAAGGGAGATCATTTATAAATAAACTAAATAACAAAGGGCCCAATATTGAGCCCTGAGGAACACCACATAGCAGACGCAGGGATCAGGAAGTATTTGAATCCACTTTTACCACTTGCTTTAGATTGATCAGAAAGTCCCAGATAATAACGACGGTGGACTAAATGAAACCAAAGAAGCAATTGAGTTTCCGGAGCAATATCTAAAGATCAACACTGTCAAAAGCTTTCGAAAAATCGAACAGAGCCAAGGAAAACAAGTTGCTTAGGTCTAGGGCAGCTATGATAGCAGTGGATACTCTCAGAACTGCTGTTTCGCAGCTATGGTCATGACGAAAATCAGACTGCCATTTGCTAAAGGGCATTCAAATAGCTCGATAGAGTCCGTAGAGATAATAGAATTAGATTGAGAGGATGAAGGAGGAGTACTGATTCCACTATATATACCAGCTGCCAGCTGTTGTTGTTTGCTTCTCGTGCTCCTAGCGTTATCTGTGGATATAGTGGTGCTGGCACTATTCAGATTCGATTTGGTACTTTTCATTTTGGAACTATGAAAAATTTATAAATAAACTCACTCACAGTTTAAGTAATTGAAGAAATTTCACAGATCGCTACGGTACACAAGTTAACTTTATGTTAATCAAATTATGTAATCACTCGAAGCTCGGCCAATTTATATGGAAAAAGACGAAAATTCAGGAGCTCTTAGAAACACGACTACTCAATTTGCATATTACTACTACTACCAATTGGCCAAGAAAGGAGTACCCATTTCCTATTTTTAAGCAGTACCAAAAATTCGTTTTTGGGAAAGGTCCAGATTTGTGAAAGTTTTTGTTATAAGAAGTTAAAAAAGAAAAACTTCCAAGCTGCTGAAGGTAGTATAAAAATCTAATAAGAATTTAATGTATTCGAACGAGGAGTATTTGGGCACTTGGTGGAACATGATCAAATTATGTAAAACCCTCATTATTAAATTAAGGCAAAAATAGACGAGCTCTAGCACTGTATTAGTGAATGATCAAATACATTTCTCAGACAGAAGTCCGCTACTTAAACCAGGCCAATTTTTATAAGGCACCTAACTTTGTTTTCAGTCAATAGCTAGCCCTTGATTATGCCCCAATATGGCTAAACGCGTTGAGATTTTGTAATTTATAACGTAGTTTTACTTCTGTTAAAACTTAATCAAATATATTTGTGGAATATTTGCGTTCAAGTGTTTTGCTTTCTTTCTGCCCTAATTTAATAAGGAGGGTTTTACCTGTTTACAGCCGTCATAATTGAGAATTTTAAGTGAAACCATCAACGATATCAGTTAAGGATATCATCTACCAATTAGAGTATCTTTGCTTCAAATTTGAAACAAGCTAATTTCAGCATATCGCCAGAAGGACAATAAGACTAGCTACTACAAAGCTACTTATATTAAAATCTCATCCGAAATTGCTACGTCTGTTGAACAAAGTACTACATACACAGATTCCCAACTGTCATAATGGTAAAATCCACCAAAATCGTCCTGAAAATGTAGACCTCAAAGGAAATTCTGGAAATTTGAATGGCTACTTTCAGCTATGATGAAAATTATCACCGCAAGAGTGCACGTCACCTTTCCAAATATTACCGAAATACACGTTACACGATGAAGGATAATTTCAAAATTTCATTACTCCGAAAACTTTGTGTGTGCTTACCTACTCGTAAAATAATGGTTTAAAGAAGATCGGTGTATTTGTAATGCTCCTTTCGAGCTGGTTCTGCCACAAAACCCTCGTTCATTAATTAACAAAGTGAAAATTCACACATTGAAGACTTTTCGGCTTTGAATTCGCTTTAAAGTTTTAATAAAGACGAACAAAAAAGCCGAGGTACGGGAACGCATTAAAATTTCAAAACTTTTTAACTAAGCTCTCAGCGGAAGGCCTTAAGCCAATAATGAAGAAAAGGAGCTGGTGGAAGAGAGTTGTGCAAACTGAACCGTGGTCTCTATTCAAAACTTAAAGGATTATGCAATTATCGCGGATCTGCAATTCTCATTCGTACACATTGACACATTGCGGGGAAATCCTTCTTTGGTTCTATTCATTCATGAAGCTACACTACCCACCAGTTCGCCAAACCATCAACCCGGTATATAGGAGGATGAAATTCAAAGGAATTATAGGACTTGTTACTTCACGGTATACTCTGGATGGAATTGCGGGACAGCCGGGGTATAAATATTTCCTCAAGATGGTTTTTCTTACAGTATGAATAATTCCTGATTATAGTTGCCAGGACGTCATTATTATGTAGACATAAGATTTGCGTCCCCGAAATTTCCGGTTGAAGGACTGCTATGATTTGAGCACGTACGATGAAGCCTTGGAAAAAATTTCTTCGTCAGCAAGGTGGCATATAGGTGGATATGGTGAATACATATTGAAGGATGTTAGACTTATTCAAATGCGAGAAGCCAATTTGAGTTGGATGGAAGAACATCGCATTGGGATTCGGTTATCATGATCCCCCGTCAGTCATCAGTTTTGTCTCTTGGCTGGGGTAATGGCCTTCTTCTGCAAAGGTTGCTTCGTCGCCGCACATTAATCATAGGAAACGAGCACAGAATAGACAATGGCGCACTTTGCAAGCACTCGGTATCAAGTGATAAATAATAAACTTAATATGACAGGACGGAGGAGCAAAGCCGGAATATGATATCCTAGTGCTGTGGCATGGAAATACGTGTGACAGGGGATTCCGCCAAAGATGTACCAAGGCAGATGCAAAGCTCACTCACTTCTTGCGTCTTCCTTTATTGTTGTGTAATTCACTACTTTATTATGCACACATAACGGAGAAGCACAAGTTTCTTCTCAATGATAGAGTAGTTGGCTCAATTTAGTTGACATTTTCATCACCTTGATATTGTAGGAGCCTCGGTGAAATTTGCACTTAACGTGATGCGTTGCAGATGGCATGCATGTGTGTACCTTGAACAATAAATTCACAATAAATAGAAAAGCAAATTAATAAGAAATGAGCAAAATAATAAATTAAAATTTTCATCTTCTGTCGAAAGCATCGCAAAATATGCAATATGAGATATTAATTCTGCAGAAAGATACTCCCAGCATCTCTATGTATGACTTGAGGCAATTTCTGAGAATTTTTTGTCAGGAATTGTCATCAAAAGCTGCAATAAATAATTGCATTAATGTGCGTTTTAAAAGTAGTGTGAATATTTAATGAAATTGTAGCTGCATGTTGGATATGAATGCTGAGGGATATTTTTGAATCTCACTATTGCATAACTATCTATTTCTTCTATTGGAAAAGTTGGTGAAAGATGCCCCAGCGGTTTTTATTTTCTCTTTCCCGTTCCTATAATTGTACTTATAAATTAGTTTAACTACGATGGGGGTAGGTATAGTGAATGTGGGTTGGAACAAATTGCACCTCACCTTACTAGAATAGAAATTTATATTTTCTAGCCTGTTGGCATAGAAATGCGCCGAAAGAAGAGTCTCAGTGAAGAACATGTACTCAAAAGGGTTTGTGCTGATTTGTACTCTTATAGAAATGTAGAAAGAATATTTAGAAATAAAATTCAATTCTTTGCCCTTCAAAGGTGCAGGTGCAGTAAGTAAAAGGAGAGCCGGTAGATCAGCTAATAGTGAAATCTTTTCTGTCACTCGGTGTTAACGCTGCCACCGAATCTGCTATTGCTGTCGTATTTCGTCCCTACTGGTGTGGTGGGAGGAAAAGTTCCGGGAAATAACAAGATTCGATGGCGGTGGTTACACTGAATCCCAGAAAAGAATACACTGTAAGTTAAAAGGGACAAGCAGAAAAATAATGCTATTTCTAGAACCCAAAATCGAGGCTGCTACTGTGAAATTAGAAAGTTCCAAACAACAACCAGCGAAAGGAACAACAGCAGGAGAAAACCAGTCTGAAGTCTTTTCAACTGTTGGATAACTGCATTGTCTTTCTGAAAGATCCATCTTCGACTTGCGAATATTTAGTCAATCGTTCTGTACTTTTCTTCCAATATGTGGATGTAGCACCTGAGTCCTGTTGTTATCAAGTGACATTAAAGAAATTTTCCCTAAAGTGAGTGGCAGCAATTTGTACCACAAAGCCTAGATAAGATAAGATTAGAGAAAGCTCTAGCTTGGAAAATGTACACTGTAAAAAATGAAAAAACTGTTGCCACAAAATTTAGGTATGTTTCCTTAAAATGTAGGGAATATTTCCTAAAATTAAGGTAATGTACAATGTAGCGAGTATTCCCTAGAATTTCGAGGAATATCCTTTACATTTTAAGCAAAAATACCTCAGCATTGTGGCAACAATTGTGCAATTTTTTTACTACATATTTATGTAGATGATGTAGGGAATATTCAATTTTTTTTTATTTTCCCTTTAAAATGTAGCGAATGTACCCTAAAATGTAGGGAATGTGCTCTAAAATGTAGGTGATAGTACTACACCTTTAAAAAACATAAAAACGAGGTGAGTTTTTTCGTTAAAATATATAGGTAGTCTGGAATTTAGTGCTGGGACGCTGGGTACGCTCAAACAAAATTTAGAAAAACAACATGTGACTTCATTATGCATGCCATCATAGATAGCACAAGAACTAGATGTCGGATGCAGTACCAAAAAAGTATACAAACTTTTATATGGCTGGGTGATCCATTCCGAAATGGACCACAATATTTAAAATGATGTATACGTCGAGTGATTCATACTTTTTCGTATCTGAAGTATTGAGGAAGTCGATCAAATGTATCCAAAACAGCTATTATAAAAACATTTGCCTTCGGCACGCTCTAAAACATGTTACGGTCCATTTCAGAATGTACTAACCATTTCAAAATTTGTATACTCTGCTCTAGTATGCCATGCGACATCTACCTCTTGTGTAGAAATTAAATTAGTCTCCTGAGGATGGCAGAAGCAGCCGAAACCGCAGTCTAGAAAAAAGTAATAAAGTAATTTTATATTTTTATTTGTGGAAGATCTAAGAAAGAAAAGAATCAAAAGAAGTGAAAAATTGTTGTTTTTTGTTTGTTATTGTTTCTTACACATTTTTAAAAATATCTGAATTGTTTTCAAAAGCAATATGTGAATTATATTACAGCAAATATGTATATTTGTAAGTGTTCCATTAAAAATGTTGCATTATACCGGAGTACTTGAATACTCTCTTTCTTACATCCCAAAAAGCTTAACATTTCGGGCATTTACGTACTATATAGGTTTTCTCGTGTAAAATACCTAAATTCATTGAATGCTCCATTGATTTCGTGAAATTAAACCGATTTTCTCTTTATATCAGAGTAAATGATATTTATTGTTAGGAAAAAAGTGTCTTAAATTTAGGGAATTGTCCTATTTTTTTTGACAGTGTATATTGCAACACATTGCACCCCATACCAAAACTGATCCCACAGTGCTATGACGATGTGATAAAAATTGCACTTATTTTGGTTTATCGTGAAAATAATATTGGTTGCCATTTTTTTCATCCGAAAAAACAACATTGTTCCAAGTGGAAATTTGTATTGCGAAATTTAGACGAGAAAACTTGTGATGATGCTGCAGTTTCGGTTTTTTCTTCAGATTTTGAAGTCTTAAGGGTGGACATTAGTGGATGATCCTGCTACCACCGATTTGATCAAGGTAATATAGGCTTCCCTATTCTAGCCGTATTTCAGCTTAGTGGAGAAGGATGAGGTTTTAATCGTGTTGATGATTAGATCCTTTATACTTGGTTGGGCGTCACTTATTGTTTCGTTAATATAAGAGTTACTACGAAACTCTTGAACAAAGATATAAACTTCACGCACACTGTAAACTATTTCCGGTTATTTTGTTTCTTGTTTTATTTCTAACAACCAAGCAATTTCGGCACGAAACAATTTATTTCATTTGTATAGTAAACAAAATATTTATCTTTATAGTGTAAACTCAACACCTGCTCCAGCTCTCTTAATTCCTCCATTCTGTTTACAACGCCATGTAGTATTTCTTTTTGCTTCAGAAACCCAACAAAATAATGACCACCCTAATTCCCGGAAGCAACATGACCTCTTTTTTGAGAAATCGTTGGAAAGGACATGAAGTTCTGCATACAATGAGCTGAGCTCTTAATTGTGGCTGTATGCCTTGTAGGTTTTAAGATACAGGGTGTAACTCCTAAACGGTTGATATGCCCCCCCCCCTTGCCATACAATTTTTGGTTCGTCTAGGTGAGTACTATCACCCCTGCTCTATTGACCTCCTAGTGGGAAACACCCAGTATATACATATCCTGTCACAATTAAACATCTTCCGATGCTGTAACCTTAAGGTTAGACTCAATTATTTTAATTTTCCGATTGGTGACTGTTGGGTTTGATTTTATTCTGTGCTGAGCGAGACCAGCTTAAATTTATTTTTTTCTTTTAAAAATTGTTTTTATTGAATAAAATATATCAAAGCTCTTTTTTTCTATGTTGAGGGGATCTGCACCATTCGTTTTTCTAAATTTTATATTAGAACCCCATCCCAGTTAGAGTAGGTACCTCCCAAAGAAAGTTCCTAAGGATACAAAAATATAAACTAATATATGCGAAAAATACAAATAATCGACTATGTTGATGTTTTAGCTCCAGGGTGGCAGTTTAAGGGTAGTACGTGGTGGAGGTATACTTTAGACTGGCTTTTATAAGTTATCCTGAAATAAAGATAAAAGCAGTATCACAAGCTTAACGTATTAGAAAATTCGGAAGACATAACACTCTTTTGTGCATTTTGTAGACTTTCTGAACTCTTGAGCCACGCGGTGTTTCCGTTGAGTTGGATGTGTCTCACAGAATTCCTCGTCCTTCGCGTTCTGTCGTTGCTCTTGTAGTTCGTCCTTTTCGATCTTTCGGTCAATCTACGGCCCATTTTACTAATATTCAACATCAATTTTAATAAAAGGCACTTCAACAAATTTACACTTTTACCAAATAAATCCTTAAAGTTGAGCCTGAAGTTAAATGTTGTGAGTGTTATCAAGTGACGCACTTTAAGTACCAAAAGAATGGCATGAACCTTCTAATAAATACGAACGGTTAGAGAGGCGATAGTGGCTGCAGATGATTTGTCTATGATATTAGCACGGTTAGAAAAATTGGAATATATTTAAATAATTACTGTATTGTATATAAGTCCACACTAAAATTGAATTAGATTTAAATATTTAGATTGTATTGAAAATAATCTTCAATTTTACGCAAAATTAAAATTTAATTCAATTGTATTACTTTATTTTATATTAAAGTTCAATTTTGAATTATATTGTCATATAATATAAATTGATTTAAAATTAAGTTGTTGTTAAGTGTTGTGTTGTTATCTACTACAAAGTGATTGAATCTTAAATGAGTAATTGCAAACGAAATGTTTTCAAATTCCTTCTTACAAACATAACAAGAAAACATGTTGCCTTGAAGAAATTCTTACAGTACCTACTAATAGTTTTAAAAAAAATTAATATTATATTCTCTTAATTTGACTAAAAATTAAATGTTAAACTCATTCCTGCGTACAAAAGATACAAAAATAAATTTAGTTTTCTTCTAAACATTATTAATTTCTTTTTGTGTTTTTATCTTTTAATTAGCCGTTTGCAACTTTATTTCTATTTTATGATTAATTTCAATCAGTCTTGTATTTTTGTAATTGATATAGTAGTGTTAACTTTATAAATGTATGTGGCAAAATAATTAAGAAAGTTATTTAAATCAGAATCATATTCTAAATAAAATATATAAAAAGTTTTAATATACATATCGAAGCATTCCAAAAATGAAAATTCAAGAGGTAAACACATCAAATGTTGATCAACAGATATGTAAAATTGGGATATTGCTTCCTTATTAACCCCAAATGCTAATATTAGCGGTTACTGGTTTATCAAATCATCGGATCTTTTGGGGATATTTATCTGTAATAAATCAAAAATGTTTAAAGCTAATAATAAAGCATAATTTAAATTTACTTACATGTTCAAACTTTTCAAGTTTATCTACTATTTTTATACCCTAGATGAAATCTATAGGGGTATACTAAGTTTGTCATTCCGTTTGTAACACCTCGAAATAATGATGGTAGAGCAAAATGGATTGGACACCCACGCATAAAATTAAAACTTGTTTTGATTTTTGCATGTCTGTCCGTCCGTCCGTCCGTCCGTCCGGCCATCTGTGCGCACGATAACTCGAGAACGCGTATACTTAGAGAGCTGAAATTTTTTACATGGGCTTTAAAAAAAAAAGTAAAATTAAGTTCGAAAATGAGAAAAATCGGGCAACTCCTTCGTGGGGTTGCCATACAAAACTTTCGTTTTCGACTATATATTTGGACACTGCCTGAGAACGCATCGATATAGAGAGCTGAAATTTGGTGCATGGTGTTTTCTTTGTACTAGCAAAAAAAATTTTTAAAATGGATTAAATCGGGCAACTCCTTCTTGGTGTTGCCATATAAAAATTTAGGATTTTAACGTATACTGTGCGCACGATAACTCGAGAACGCGTATACTTAGAGAGCTGAAATTTTTTACATGGACTTTAAAAAAAAAAGTAAAATTAAGTTCGAAAATGAGAAAAATCGGGCAACTCCTTCGTGGGGTTGCCATACAAAACTTTCGTTTTCGACTATATATTTGGACACTGCCTGAGAACGCATCGATATAGAGAGCTGAAATTTGGTGCGTGGTGTTTTCTTTGTACTAGCAAAAAAAAATTTAAAAATGGATTAAATCGCGCAACTCCTTCTTGGTGTTGCCATATAAAAATTTAGGATTTTAACGTATACTGTGAAAACGATCTGTCCAAGACATTTTTATTGTACTAAAAACTTCTTCAGAATACAAAATCCTATAAAATTGGTAATAATCATTTTTTCTGTCCGACAAACCGTTCCAGAAATATATGCGAAAAACCACTTCAATAATCAAACTTGCATAGATCGGTGATCATACGAAATTTTATACGGGCATTCATCTAGGGTATCATAAGAATTGGTCTTAGACCAATTCTAGATCTTTTACTTGTTCAATGCTCGATCTCTTCACTGATTTTGATTTGGGCCCTGATGCCGTTGGTGGAAGAAGTTTTAATAGCATCAAGAATTTTTTCACTTCAGTATTCCAACCTGTTTCATTGAATGAATATAAATTTTCGATTTACAACATCCATATAAAATATGTACCTGTAAAATTTTGCTTCGCGTCTCCCAAGGTTTCGTGATATATTTCCTCTATCCTTTCGGAATATTTTCTCCAATTTTGTAGTAGTAGATCTGAGCCCTGTTGAAATCGCAAGTCAAAAATATATAATATCTTTAAATGCAATGTGCATATTACTTTTAATAAATTTAAAACCTTAAGATTGAAACTTACCAGTTTGGGATTAAAGTAAAAGAAAGGAAAGTATTCATAAACATTTATTGTTGATAAAACGAGTTTTTTCCTTTGCTCAAGAGTTTGTGTCAATTTTATTTTAATGACACTTTCCTGTTCAAATGCATCGCAATTTTTTAAGAACTCCAGATAATGATCAGTTAATTCTCCTGAACTATTATTAATTATTTCTGTTTCTTCGTCAGCAGTTTTTTTCGATCTTTTTGCTCTGCAATTATCACCACCAATTTTTATTCTTTTGTTGTTGCCATTTTTTAAGCTGGCAGCAAGCCAACCAGTATTTTTACTTGAATTAAATATAAGATCCTAATTAAAAAAGATTTATAGATTCACAGTTTTTTGGTCCCATAAAACATATTAACTTACAATTCCTCCAATATTGCTTTGGCTTATTTTATAAACAGGAAATAAATTCAATATTGCTTTAGGCGTAGCAGCTTTTTGTTACCTCGTAAGATAATTTCCACAAAGTTTTCTTATATATTTAGCGATTTCATCGTTAATAAACTTTACACGCACTAGAGTTCCGTTCATAGTGTTATTTTTTTACACATACCATAGAATACACAGAAGGCACACTTTTTTTTATAAATGAATCACTATAATTACATGTTAAAAATAATTTTATTGAAGCCAATGTAATTGTGAAAATATTGCACGGCTTTAACCTCAAATTCGTGAAAAGGCGTCGTAAATTTTCGGAATTTCGAAGATTTCACGTGGATTGAACGGTTTTTGGTAATGCCCTACAATATTTTTTCCATTACACGAAGCTTCTTTCTGTTCACCTTTATTTGGACAAATTCACATGACAAAACACGACTTGCGACTTACGCTGCCTTTGGTTTGACTTGACTAATAAAACTGAGAGATTGGTGACACATATCCGCTAAGACAGACATTTTATTATAATGGTGATTACATTTTAATATAGTTGGAGTGATATTGAATTGAGTTTGTATTTAATTTCAACACAGTTTTATTCCGCAACTTTGAGAGAATGATTGGGAATTTATGCGTCATGCAATCTAATACAATTGTATTGAGTTTTAATATAAAATTTACAAAATTAGTTAAATAATGCCCAAAAAATTGAAATTAAATTAAAATTGTACTTAAACTATTTTCAATTATTATCCATAATTAGTTTCAAATTAGCTTTGTATTGAAAATAACGTACAATTTTATATTTATATTGAAATTGTATTTAAATATATTCCAGGATTTCTAACCGTGGTAACCAAGTCTGCTATGCAGGTATCTGACTCAGGCATCCGCACATATGGAAGGAAATTAAAAAACTTAGGTGGGGTAATCCAGTGTCGTGGAGAGTATCTCGAAAACTCTATTTACTGTAGCCATATAAAAAAAAAGGAATGCCATATCATTACCTCTAGTTAATTCTCATTAACTCATACTGACTTTCATATACTTAACCGCCAAAATGGGCATTTTGAAGTTCTGATTCGAGTTTTGAATATTTTCGAAAGCGGAAAGATAGGGCATTAAATGGGCCAGAAACTTTCACAATATTACTGGCATATATTTTACACATATCTCATTATATTTTCGAATGCGAAATTCGAAATATTTTTTACTTCGAATATAGAAAAAATTTCCCTTTACCCTTGTGGACACACCCAGGATAACTATTTGAAATTTCTCCTGCGAATTACAAAAAATAATTTCGCGAAGTTGATCTTCTAGTTAATCCTAAATCATGTAATTTTAAGACAACTAACGCGTTTTTCTACTAAAAATGTAAAGTCAGGTGGATGAAAAACGCAGTTATAAATTTTCTCCTCAAAGGCACACCCATGGTACCCGGGTACTTTTATAAATATTTGGCATCAAATAGCACGTGTGGAGTGAAAATTGTACATAACTAGGCCCAAATTTACTAAAAACAAAATAAATGATTTTATAAATAATGTATTTGTTGATATTTTGCATAGAAGTATGAACTCGATTGGCTGGCCTTGGAGTTGATAGATCTGTAAAATATCAATTAGTATATTGATTATTTTCCTAAAATATTTTGCAAAAATTACGTTTCAGTTGCACGAAACCTATTTTTCAGTGATGACATGCATACATGGCAGTTGCCAACTACTGCCAGACGTCCTGAAGGTATCCCGTACAGGAGCTGCCGCTCCTGTTGTTGTCGAAATTGGGATGTTAATAGGATGACCCAGAATGCTCTCGATCCCATTTCTCGTGCTGAAATTTCGATACACATTTGGTGTCTCTGAGCGCAATGCCAGTTGCTTCCCCAATTCTTTCAAAAAAGATCGCCGGGAATCAGTTGGTTTGTTGCATCCTGGGTTATTTTCCATAAAAACAATGTATGCAGCCAGCGCTGCTATATATAGGATATTGTAGAAGAAAGCCAATGGCCACCGCAGGGTTCTTCGCTTAGTAGAATAGGTGGCCAGTGTAGCGGAAGCTACATAATAATTTTTATTTTTTTGTTAGTAAATAAAAATAAAATAAAATATAATTTGTGATTGTCAGAATAATATTTGCACGGACTATAAATAAAATATTGTCAGAGTAATATTTGCACTGACTGTAAGTTAAATAAAAAAATTCAAATTTGACGCTTAAAGGAAAACACTTTGAAGAAAAGAACTTTAAACACAGATACACACTACCCCAGCAAACATTTTCTCGTATTCTCACATTTACGAGAAATTCTCGAAGAGCAAGAATCCGAGAATTTTTCGGTTTTTCGAATTACTCTCGACCTCCAGGTGCAATGAATTTGCAGTAATTCGAGAATATTTCGGAATTGCGAATTCTTTCAAGATCAAATTACCGGTGCATAATAACAAAGGAAAGCGTGTCAGCAGCATTGTGTTTCAAGTGTTCGACCGAAAAGGACGGTATACAGACTCACTTCTCAGAAAATAAAATTAGAATATGGAAACTGACTTAACATATTTTAATTTATTTAAATATTTAAGTACAATATTATACATATAATACTTTTGAATATTAATTTGTACTAACAAATTATAAAAACACTGTTAAAATATCATATTAATAATTCTACGGATACCGGATTACCAAATGCAAAAAATTATATTATTTTATATTATGTAATTCTATTAAAAGTATTATTCTAGCATGCCTAACGCAATTTTCAAATCCTAAATAGAATGTATAAGGGTTTACTAGGTTCGTTTTTGGTCATAAAGTTTGAAACATAGAAATATAATTATTCAGGAACGCAAAAGCAAAGGGCTACAAGTAGACTTTTCACACTTTTGGGATATAACACTTTAAAGTTTTAGATATCCTAATTTCTGCTTTAAAGTCTTAATCTTATGTTATTATAATAAAAATAATCCGCATATCTTAATAATTTTTGATGTGGTTACAGTAATATTCGTTAAATTTTGGTTTAGTAAAAAGACAATCATTGAATCCCTTGCAATCACTTATACCGCCTTCCCTGTAAGAAGTGCCTATGAACAAAAACACCTACTTGTATGTGGTTAAAATAACGGCTGCTATAAAACAGCACAGGATAGGAATTTAATTATATCTCTTTGCCAATAATATTTTGAGTATATCTAGCTTGCATTTATGCACTATTCTCAATTTTCCACAGAATGTTACTTGTACCCCTTTGCCTTTGATTGCCCTTTGATTGCCCTGTACGGAGAAAATAAAATTTTTGAAATTAAAAGCATTTCGATTTATGCATGCGGCTGAAATTTCTCCTGTTTACTTTTGAAAATGAAATTCAATTTTATGTTCATTTCAGAACTATACCTATATATTACATATTAAAATTTTATATTTATATATTTATATATCTTGAACAAATTAAATTATGAAGAACGTCGTTTTGGAAAGCTACTTGACGTGCAACAATGAATAAAAGTAAAAGGATTCGAAAGGAAGCTGAGGATATTGTTAATTCGATAATAAATACAACGAGTGAATGTCCTGAAATACCTCCTCAACACTCATTTCCACATTATTCTCCTTCCGAAAAATTGTACAACACACTTTCTCCTGACGACATTGAATCTTCTGTATTTAGCGATGAAGTGGCTAAAGAGTTCTGCTGGATTCGAAAAAAACGAAAAAATCTGCTCGAACTCTACGAGTAGTTACTGCTATTAAAAGTATGTATACTTGAATATTATTTTGATCACTTTAATTATAACTAAATATTTTTATATGCATTTCACAATAATTTCCCACAGACTCCAGAAGAAGTATTTGATAAATTCGCAATGCGTCACTTCCAATATGCAAGCGATCGCATAACGAAAAAAGTAAAATATCAGGCAAATACGACTTCGTTTTGTAATTCTAATTAATTATAAGATTGAGTTATTATGTTTATTATGTTGTTTTTATTTGCACTGAAGTTTATTCCTTTATTCGTTAAAAAAATAAAAAAAGTGAATTAGTATTTTGTTTAATTTTCAATGTTTCTCGTAGTTTACTCATTTATTCAATTCGATATCGAGTAGTTTTAACGAAGTGTGTTTAGTCGTTTATCCAATTCGAAATCGAGTTGCTTATACGGAGAAATCTCAAGTACATATAACCCTTATACTATATAACACCAATACAAGAAAACTCTCCGAAAAAGTCCCGAGAAGTCGAATCGATATCGAGTCGTAATCTCGATTCGATTTAGCATTCCTTTTCCTTCGTTTTCGGGTCGAAACCGAGTCGATAGCGACTTCAAGATCGAAGTCAAACTTCGACTGAGCGAATCGTTTTCCATTCTATCTCTAATCGTAATAATTGCTGGGACTGTACACAATTTTAAAAAAATACACATCAAGACTTTTTGGAATGTATTTGTTTTTAAAAATATATTCTATGTGTCAAGGATATTTTAGTTTTAAGTGAATCGCCAGAGGGCAAACTTCTTTAATTTAATTTAAAACACCAGAGGGCATATTAGAAAAATAAATAGTTTTATTTAAAACACCAGAGGGCAAACTTTTAAAATAATAATTTTATTGCCAAAAGGCATATTTATAATTCTCTTAATTCAGACGCCAGAGGGCAAAATCTGTTAAAGAATATTTTAAAGTTTAATGCTAGATTTTTAATAAAATATTAAAAGATTTTAAAAAGTTTTAAAAGAAAAACTTATAAATAAAAATAAAAATATTATCATAAAATAAAAATAATTTAATTTCAATTTTGTCCTACTATAAATTTAGGATAAATATATATAGATATATATACATTTATATATTTATATTAATTAAGAACTGGTGAACTGCAGCATCTACATTTGTTGTCTCGATCATCATCTATCATATTATAGATATTAACAACTACCAGTTCAAATTGGCAATATCCAGCCCCTACAAAACAGTTCAGCCAGCATCTTGTCCTTTGTATCTGCTCCACCTTTTGTCTTATTATAGAATTCAATTATTTCAAGTTTTCATACTTCATAAGTGCGGTGCAGCATGGACAACATAACAACCGCTTTGCTTTTTCTTGGAACGTAGGAAAATATAGTTATGTTGTCATTAAATCTAAAAATGATGGAATGTACTTCACGTGTTTTAGATGGAAGCATCTGCAGCGGAATATAAGCTTTGTTTTTCTTCAGTATCCCCACTCAAGATAACTCCCAAGCTATTAGAAAACGTGCGCGTGGGAGATATGTGAAAAAAGTGTTAGTAACAATATTTCGATCGCAAAGACAATTCTCTCACCACATGGTCTCCTTGATTGATTTCACTGGTCGTACTCTTCTTTCCTGTACAGATTTGGCCTTGCAATAGAAATGAATTTTTGGCATCACAAGCCCACCAAACTTTTATGCCATATTTCGATTGGGTGAACTTAGTGCGACCCCGGAATTCAAACAACTGTTCGTCAATTCTTATGCAGTCCGTGGGTACGTATTGAGAAGCCAAATTAGCGTTCAACATTATCAATAAATTCGAGATTGCGGCTGCTTTATGTCCTTTATTCGTTCTGGGCTCGACTTCGGGTTGTTGAAGCAAATAAATCTGGTAATAGGTTTGAACCGATTTATACCCATGGCTACTCTGTAGATTGGATACGCATGGGAAATATGATGCACTTTAGAAGGAAATTTGCAGGTATAACTTAAACCTTCTCACGTATTATACCGCACTAATACAACAAAAACACATTCATGGCATTTTATTCGTATCTGAATGTGACGACTGCGGTTTTGCGGTTTTTCATAATCCACTCCTCAGAATGTAAAAGATACGAAATACAGTAAATCAGAGAATATTGTCGACCAAGTTGAGCATATCCTTTCTTTTAGGTCATAGAATCTTACTCATCCTTTACCTGTGCTCCATAAAAGACAGAAAGAATTAACAAAATATTTGCCTTTTTGTATTATAATCCCATATACCTAGTTATTATTACTCAGAAACAAGTTTAAATTCAATAAATATGAAAAAAAAAAATTATATGAACGCAATAATAATAAATTTTCCAAAGAAAATGTATCAGGTACCCAGGTACCATGGGTGTGCCCATTGCGATGATTTTTCTCGTGTGCCCACAAGGGTTAAAATCAAAATGAAGGAGGTCATACAATGCAGGTATAGAGAAAAACAACCAAGTATACCAATAATGATGTACTCTTTAGGGATTCCTATTTCATGGCTTATTTTCTTCCGCAGTTTGTCTTTTCGAAATTATTTTATCTAATCTCTATAACTTCTTTCAATCATAAAATATTCCGCACTATTCATGATGCCGATACCGAATATCAACTGATAACGGGCCATCCAATCAGATGCGGTTGCGGCTTTGGGTTAGTTACTTATCCTTTGACAGGATCGGCATAAAGTTTTATAACTTTTATCTTGCCTTTAAAATCTACTATCCCGTTTCGATCACAAAATACTCAGATTACAAGCATGTCAGTAAAATTATTATTTTTTCTATTTATGTCCGCTTTTTACGGAACTAAGGTTAGGATTTTTACGTCTTCTAATAAGCGTTTTAATAAAGCATACAAACACATACATATAAATCAAAATCAAAATTTTGAAATTTCCCTTAAAAAATAATGAGTAATTCAATCATAATTTTGGAAACTATAACTCACCTGTAATTTTTTTGTCAGCCAAAGTAACTTAATTTATTTGGCAAAAGCTGCAAGGCCAAGTCCCAACAACCAGGGAAAGGTTTGTATCTTATGCCTATGCCATATATCAGCCAGGAACATCCATTTCACTTACCTATGACTACAGTGGATTTCATGCATCATTGTTTCAGCAAATAAATCACAATGAATTCGGGGCTGAGTCAGTTATATTCAACATCTAAGGTTAGGAAATGGAGAAAGGTGGAGCATTTCCATAGAGAAATTCAGTTCCGAGATTGGAAAGGATGAATGTCGGTTGTTTCCGTGTTTCTTTTTAAGGTGTTTTAGGATAAGGAAAATGCTGAGAGCTGCTTATCCTTTTACTATAGGTACGCTACCTTATACCATAGAATATGGACATATGTATATATGAGAGATTACACTTTGAAGAGAACAGACGAACCAAGGTAAATGCCTTCAAAAGTATTGGGAATTTCGGTGTATCTGAAACTTCTGAATTATTTAACTTAAAGCTTGAAATTACCGACTGGAGAATTTTTGTCTAATTTTACCCATATTAATTATGGAAAATTTATAAAACTTCCAACGTAATTTAAAACGGAGGCTTAGTGTTTTTAAGTAAAGGCGCCCCTCCATGCCCTCGACGGAAACCTTACACACACAAAAAAAAAAATATATATATATAGAAGGGAAATTTCCGTAAAAATAATACAAAGAGAAGTTACCATTAAAAATTTGAGTAGGTAGTAGACTCATTTGCATGCAAATGAGAAACGGGAGCGCCACTGGAAATTGCTTTAGTGTTTTCGACTTGGCTGAATACAAATTTTTCAACCAGACCACGAAAAGGGAATCTTAGCATAATGTATGCAAAAATTTGCCCCCCGAGGAAATTTATTTAATCTAGGAAAAACGGAGATTTTTTCTTCATCCCTTCACTCCACGTATGTGTTCTCAATATAAATATATGTATATATGTATATGTATGTAACACTTACGAATTTGTCAGTAAGAATGTGTGCTTGTATGACTAAATGTATTTAATATGTATGCAGATGTCTGCACAACATATTTGCAGCACCAATGAGAATAAAATCCTTGCATGGAGGAAACTGTTTAGTTAGAGCCCAATCTGTTTGCATTTCGGGATTCAGGAAATTAACGATCAGGACATTGGCTGTATCCATACTCATTAGCATGAAAATTTGTGATTTGATTTTAGGCAATATTCATGGCTTTGGTGTTAGATATTTAGCATCGAGGTACGTTAAGCTTATTAGTTTACAGATTTACAATGGATTGCAATAGATTTAGGTATTGAAGCCGTCGACTTTACTTTTGACTCTTTAATCCAAATACATTTTGCAATTTGTTTTGTTAAACGTTTTCCATGCTAGTTTTGTATAACGCGATGGATAGTGGCTCAAAGCAAAGTTGCCAAATATCAAGTAAACAAATGAAGCCAATTTCCATACAAATTGTAAAAATATTTCGCTTTAAGGCTGATGTCACATTTTCCGTAATTTCAGTTTATATGACACAGTTTTACTGAATCTCCAAACTGAATTTTAGATTGTCCAGTGGCGTAGGGATGTCAGAGAAAAGTTTGCAAATTACTTTATGTCGCCATAGGGTAAAATTAAATGGCAAGATCAATATGAGCATTAAGCATTTGTATATATAATACTATTGGCGGAAAATTATTTTGATTATTTTTTACCTCATTTAACTGTCGAAACACTTTTAACACATTCTTTTCTATATTGAATATAAGCGGCGGCTGCAACTTTTATTTTCATTAGCAGACAAAAGGATTTAACATAGTTTATCTACACATCATCCTCTTACACTCTTAACAATTACTGCTCTTTATAACAGGGGGGGGGGGGGGAGAAGTAGTCTGTGATGCGCAATGCTGAACAAGGTGAAAGCTGTATAAGTGGAAAGCATGCATACTTGATAGATGGAATTTGTTGGTTTCTTGATTTGGTGTTGATGGTGGTATGAGCGTTTTGATGTTTTTGTAGATCGCTTTGGCATCTTCCACGAGAGTGCGTACAGTAGTGCGGTATAGTTAGCTGAGTGCCATGGGCGCGAATTGGTACTTCTCAAGGCGAGGTAAAGTTACCTTAGCGAAATTGAAATTGAGATTTTTGGCTGTGTGGGTACTGTAGTAGATGCTAGGCAGATGGCCCATGATGCAATTGAAGTTATGTACTCATGTAAGTCAGAATAATAAAATCTCAGACATAGTTGTTCGAGGAGTGAGATGATGAATAAGTTGACGAATAACGGAAATCAGGTATGTATGTTAGTAGTGCTTATATGGTTAGTATGCATGGTCAGCTATATGATCCAAATGGTGAATCACGAAGCCTATCCAGACTGAATTGGGCACATCTTAACCTTCACGTGGTCCCCTCTGCCAGCATCCAAAAGATTGTATTACCTGTATAGGCCAAGTACAATTTTTTTAGACACTGCTAATAAGATCTAGGCCCGAACGGAGTAACCAGTACCATTTAAAAAAGATATCTAGCATGAAAGATTGAAACTGGGAGTATTCATGGTCCATTGATCATGCTTTACGAAAGCCATACCAAATGGGTGGCCCGACATTGGCTAACTTGGTACTACGGGGTTAGAGGAGCCCTGCATAACAAGGTTTTATCCACCTCAACTTGGGATGGCCCCTTTATGGGAGCATCGTAGTGGCTGTGGTATGACCTGAGATCGGCAGAGATGGGATAGGTCTCGCTTCTACCAGTAAGTTGATGTCATGTCATGCTTATTTGGCATACTGGTACTCGTAGTTTCGACACGAGGAATCTGATTGATCTTTACAATCCGTGCATGAAGAATGCCGTGAGATTAATCCATACTTGGCAGGTGCTCACGTAAAATACTGACAACTTTCTGCTCTTTATAACAATTTTCATACCTTTACAATTGCTAATATTGGATTGCATCTTAATATTAGACTTGTTAAAATTTCGAACATTGGGAATTTCGGCTTAATCTACAAAGTGGAGCAATCATCTGAATACTTGCAGATTCACCTAGCCACTTTGACGTAGAAATTAACTCTAGAATTCATAAATGGGACTCATGCGTATGTTTTGCCGTATGAAAAAAATTCACCAAAGAAGAAAACAATTCAATCCAGGGCGTGCGATTATGAACGAACTTGATTTTAGCATAAAGCCCTAAATACCAAAAGAGTTAAAGTGATACTATGAACGCCCAATATGTATTTCATCATAAAATGTGGTGAATTCCGAATAATGATAGAGTGGTATTATGAACGTATTCTAAGTGTGATGTGACAACTTTATAACGTGGATTTTCACGATAAAAATAAAGTCATTTCGAGTGTGATCTTCGCCGGTAGACGGATCTACAAGATCTGCTATATGGACAATTTCCCCGATTTTTAGTTTTTGGTACCCCTGGAAAGAGCTCAAAGAGACTCATCTAATGTAAATTTCGGGATGTAATAAAGGTTTTCGGAACGTAGTAAAATGGTTAAAACGAAATCTCGTATATTTGACATCGAAAATATGTACATCATATGCAAAATTAACGGAAAATCCTATATGTCATTTAATATTAATGCTATTGTGCTCTCTGTCAGCAAAGGAAAGGGCTGCTGGTTATAGATAGTATAAGAACGTGGACTTCCATAAATCAATACACAGAATAAGATTTCTGTTGCAGCGAGTGCTGCAGTATGTAAGCAGAATTAGAGTTCCGCTACAGTGCAGAATTAGACTGCCGCTACAGTAAATGCTGCAGTGTGTTAGCAGAAATATACTTCAGCGACAGCGTGTAAGCAGATTACACTTCTGTTACAGTGTGTAAGCAGCATTAAACTCCTGCTAAAGTGAAAGGGAAGCAAAATTAAATCCTTTGGGAAGTTGGATTTTTGAAGAATTAGACTTCTATGTAAAGGGAAAGCAAAATTAGACTTTTTTTTTATAGGATAGGAAATTCAGATTAGACTTTAGAGGAGGATGGTTTCAGGTTAAACTCTGAAACAAGAATGGGTGATTTGATATCAATTAATCAGAGTCCTTCACACGCGAATAACGAAGCCAAACGAATTTTAAACCGATATCTCGGGATATTTGAAGAAGATTTTACCTACAAGCTTTTATTTTGGTCTAGGTTTCACTAATGTCTTTAATACATTTTACACTTTAATTGTTCAGCTAACTATTAACTTTAGATTAAGCAATGTCGGATAATTATTAACAGCTTATTGGGCGACGGTAAGCTGGGTTCTTGTCTGTTGTTTAACAATTTTGGGGTGTGTGGATTGAATGGAATTGGGAAGTTGGAAAAGGATAGGAATCTTGATGCGACTCATCGCCTTTTTATACACGCCCTGGCCTGTGGTTTCATGGTTTTGCCCTGGAAATGCTTGGTTTTACTTATTCCAAATCTTCAAGTTCTGATCGCGGCGAGCGCGAAAGCACTTTGATGATATTATAAAATGCAAATAATTAATCGGGGGGATGTGGGATTTTGATGAGATCGAGATATTTTGTTAATTTATATATAATTTAATGAATTTCGATGTTTACATTAGAATGCAGGACGGATGTAGGCAAGGAATGAGGTGATGCACTTGCCATAATAAGATAAGTATTTTGAATTTATTTAGTTTTAATGCATAATACTTTGGGGATTTGTTATTTATATTTTTAATTCTAACTGATTTCATTGAGTGATTTGATGTGTTGAGGTCAAAACATAAAGCGAGAAATTCATAGATATGTAGGTGACTGGACATTTGAAAATAATGGAAATACATATAATTTTAAATTTTGTTATGATTCCCTTCTACTAATACTGTTATGAAATCAAAAATGACGTTCAAAACCTTGTATAGCAGGGGGAGAGGGGGTGCACATCTACAGCTTCCTAGACGCAGGGAGATTAGAAATTATTTAAGTCTTTCACAAAATACCCTGCAGCTTAAAAAGTAGAGGGTGGCCGATCATCTTCTAATGCTAATTATGTATATGCATAACTTTATGGTTTTGCTGAACTATGCGCATACTCCCTTCCTTTCAGGAGTTATTGTGTTCTAAACTAAAAATTTCGGATTTTCTTACCTTTTTTTTTACTTTAACCTTAGTTTTTTTTTCACAAAATGGTCGTTCACACACTTTTTTGTTATAAAAACTGTAAACTTGACTCTCCTTTTTAAGTTTGACATATAACACCTACATGTGTTCAATCTGTAGCCGTTAAAGAGTTATTAGCTCATAACCTATTCAGGTCATACCGAAATTAGACGATTTGTATACTCTAGATGAAATTTATAGGGTATCCTAAGTTTGTTATTCCGTATGTAACCCACAGAAATAATGATGGTAGAGCCAAATGGACTGAGGTACCTATGGATAAAATTAAAAGTTATTTTAATTTTTCATTTCCGTCCGTCCATCGGTCTGTCTGTCTGTGCGCACGATAACTCAAGAGCACGTATACTTAGAGAGCTGAAATTTGATACGTAGTGTTTCATAGTAATAGCAAATAAAGTTTCAAAAATGGACTAAATCGGGCAACCATACATACATAAAATCTAGAACCAAGTCTATAACATTGACTAGGTGAAGTGAGTCTGGTAAATAATAAGCAGTTTCCTGAATGTGCCGAACGAGCCCGCCCTCTGCAGATTATTGGGTAAAGCGTTCCAAAGTCTAATGGCCTGAACAATGTAAGATCCTTCAATCACAGTGGTGTAATATTTGGGCAGTCGAAATTTATATCCCCTATTGGAATTCAAAGGCTGAATCATATTGCGCAAATAAGAAGGTTGAGAAGAAAAAGCCAGTTTGTACAAGAACATTAAAATTCGTCGCTCAAAGTAAGTCTTCAGCGAGCATCCTAGCAACGTAAAACTAAGATCAGAGACATGATCATACCTTCGTAGCCCAAAGATAAACCTTATGCAGTCATTAAATGCTACATTTGATTTTCTAACGCATCGAGAATCAAACTTAGAAAATACATGACAACCTTGAGTAAAATATGGCAAGATCAGTGATTTGACTAGATGGCAGCGTAACTTGGGAGAAAGAGTTCTAGCTGATAACCAAAGACGACGCAAGGTAGAATAGATTTTAGAAAGAGTTAAATCGACATGGTCGCAACATTTCATGTTAGAGTTTAAAATAACGCCCAAATTACGGATTTTTGATTCAAACGGGATAGTTAGGCCATTTATTTTGATAGATGGTGACGACGAAGTATCAAGTGGACCATGAGAGAAGGCAATGCACTGAGACTTGGCAGGATTTAGACTCAGATTATTGTTTAAAGCCCATTTACATATTTCACCTCAAGTCATCATTAACGCGGGCCACACAGTCTTCGATGAGTCCGATAGGACGAAAAAGATAAATTTGGACATCATCCGCATACATGTGTATATCAGCATCACGGATCACCGAATCTAAGTCGTTAATTTACAGACTGAAACACAGCGGGACCTAGGATAGATCTCTGTGGAACTCCACAGGCGAGATAAAGGAGATCAGAATGAATACCATTCTCAAGAGTTACTTTTTGAGCTCGTTGGGTAAGAAAACTTTTCATTAGGTTGACAGCGCTATTCGAGAAATTATAAAGGCTGGATAGTTTATTTAGAAGCTTTCTATGACAGACACTATCGAATGCTTTAGAAAAGTCAAGAAGCAACAATATAGCAACCTCACCCTTGTCGAGTGAAGAGCGAATATCGGAAGACACTTTTAGGAGAGCCGTTTCACAGCTATATCCAGGCCGAAAACCTGACTGGAGGTTGCTCAAAAATTCATTTTTTCGTAAGTGCTTCTCGATTTGATAACATAAAAATTTTTCAAATAGCTTCGAAAGAAAACACAGCAAGCTAATAGGTCTGAAGTCGGAGGGGGATACAGCGGTAGGTTTTTTAGGTATAACGGACCACGTTAGCAATTTTCCATACATTGGAAAATACGGACTTAGTAATACAAGTATTAAAAAGATGTTGTAGTGGGCTGATAATCCACGGAGCAATCAATTTGATAAATTTCGGTGACATACCATCTGAGCCAACAGCTCCCGATTTAATGGAATTAACGGCCTTATATACTTTGGTGCAATCAACCCACGAAAACAGAATCCAGCGAAAAACTCTGGAGCTAGATACGAGGTTTTAGGTACTGGTATGTCACCACGCGGTAGAGGGCTTTCAACAAAATATGAATCAAGTTCATTCGGATTGATGTAATTTTCGGATTTTTCTTTGCCATAAACGTTGGCGCTACGAAGATTTTGCCATAGAGTTTTTGTGGGTACATTTAAATCAAATTTATTTTTGTAATATGCTCGCTTAGCATTACAAATTTCTAAAATTACTTTATTTCGTAATGTAGTGTATGCTATGCGACTATCACTAGCCTTAAGTCTGCGATAACGAAAAAAAAGATATTCCCTCTCGGCGATCATTGACTGAATTTCTTGAGTAAACCATGGACAAGATTTCGGTTTAATACCCTTTCTACGTAAAGGAAAATGTTTATCATATAAATATGCTATTGAGTTGATGATAACTTTGGTTTGGTTCATCCACATAACAAAGGCCGTATACATGGTTCCATGATATCGATTCACAGTCAATTAATAGAAAATTCAAATCTATACGATTAAAGTTTCTAAAGTAACTATATTTGGGAATAGCATTTAAACGGAGTTTTACATCACAAGACATAAAAATAATATCGTGATCCAAAATGCTGAGACACAATTGATTAAAAAAAACAACCGAACGAGGGTGCTAATTAAAATAAATTGGTGATGAATACACTGCACTTAAATGCGCGAACTGCTTCTCAGACAGAAAACATCAGTATGAGCACAAACTTTTAAAATATTGACATGAAGTCACCGGCAATAACGACATTACAATTACGTTGACTGAGAGACGCGACGGTATTAAAAAACATATAATATGACGCATCGATGCTAAATGAACTAGGAGGACAATAAACAGCACACAAAACATCGTTTTCGGCACCGGTATCGATTTCTAAGCATAAAAACTCGACAGTGTCACCAGCGGAATTACAAAAAGTAACCTTGCATTTGAAATCCTGCCTGACATATATTGCAACTCCTCCACCAGATCTCCCACTACGATCATTACGATCTGGAATCCATCCACAGAAATAAGCGATGACGGAATATCATCACGCAACCAGGACTCACTAAGCAGAATAGCATGCAACTTTGGACAACGAAAGACTTCTCTCAGCACATCAATCTTACCATGTATACTACGCGAATACGAAATCCTATAAAATTGCTTATAATAATTTTTTATTCCGCCGAACCGTTCTAGAAATATATGCGAAAAACTAATTCAAAAATCAAACTTGCACAGATGGGTGACCATACGAAATTTCATACGAGCTATCATCTAGGGTATCATAAGAATTGGTCTTAAGGGGTTACACACACCACTCTGGCGGTCGAAAAAATAAACATAAAAATAAACTATTTTCTTACTCGACCATTAAAAAATATGAATTATTCTTTATTTGCATATACATATAATAGATTTATAAATAATTTCCCAATATTGAAAAAAAAAAATTAATAACAATAAAAATGGCGGAGATATGAGTCCTTCAGTGGGATCCTCTGTTTAAAATCCTTGCTAATGGTGTACATGATTTGTCCGTCCAGGATTGTCTTGAAAGAAAATATGTATATATATTGCTTATTCAGAAGGTTCATAGCTAAGATGGCCTTTTTGGAGAAATGACAGATGTTTAAAAAAAATCGAATTTCCATCAAAATTTTGATTTTAAAAATGTATAACTTTTGAATATAGTACCAAATCAAAAAAAAATCCTACGTGACGCTTTAAGTAAAATTACAAAAATAAGTGGTGCAAATTTTAGCTAAATCGGTTCAGTAGATTTGAGCTATCGCGTACACCAGTTTGAAAAAAATAATTTCGAGAAAAACTGGTCCGATTGCTACCTGTGTTTCGGGTCAGCTACCTTCTAATTGCTATAACTTCGGTAGTAACTTGAATTTTGGAATCTTTTAACGCTTGAAATGTTCTTAAAAGTATTAACAATTTATTAACCCAAGAAAAAAGAAAACGATTTTTTTTAAATTTCATGGTGGTGTAACCCCTTAAATTAATTCCAGCTTTTTTACTTGTTCATATATGAGGTCAATTGCAGACCTTTTATTTTTTATTATTTAGATATTAATGAATTTTTTTATTTTAACGGCATTTTTGACCTCGTACTTTAAGTTTGTGCGCTTGAGTTGAATTTGAATAAATTCAATGGCCGGTCAACCATTGGTCTTGTCATTTTCAGCTCCTTCTTTTCTTATTTTTGTGTGATTTAATAACATTTTTTAATCCTACTACAAATCAAGAATCAGGAAAATCTGGCAAATTTTTTCTACGAAATTTTGTAGAAATTATTCGTCCCTTAATAAATTTTTATGATATTTTTTTCTGTTTATTGTCCCACATTCATTCAATTATATTTACACACTCGGTGCTCAAAATGAAACCGTTCTTGCGACTTTCGAAACATATGTACATCAACTACTATATGTATACAAAGACTAAAAATTAACCATATAAGCCTTTCCTGAAAGTCCTTTACTTCACTGTTTTCTATTTACGCTATAAAATTTTCTTATTTTATTCCACCGTATCTTGCCGGAAATCCGGAAATGAAAACAAACATTACCAACAAAACTGGACAGTTATGAGTATCACGCAAACATATTGTCACCATTCAGCCATCGTCGTCCTGCAAAACCTTAGTCCGGAATCGTATTTCGGATATTAACTCCTTCTGTTACCCATTCGAGACAGTCGCCCAGATGAGTGTGGAATGCAAGGCCGATAAAAGTGGGGATAATTTTTGCTATAGAATTTATTGTCCATGCACACATCATAAACACACTCTAAACATGATAAACAACGGTCGCGTTGTTAGAGCGTCGAATAAATTCTGATTACGGCTGTAACTTATGTCCACTGGTAAAATAAAAACGTTGCTCCCATTCTTAGTCTATTTCCAGCCCAGTCCTCCTGCAGGATTGCTGACCGAAGTACCAATATACAGCACACTACAAATATATTTGGTTGTAGTCGAAAAGTCATTAAGATTCTGGAGACTGATTGAATATGACACCATTATCTCTTACACTCACTATAAATTTAGATCGCATCCTAACTATGTGCTAGATGATGCTAGGGGTCTGGAATGCGGCGAGAAGATTTTCTATAGGACAACAGATTATACATACATTTGCACGTCCTTGGGTTAATTGATAAGAGAAGAAGGAGGAACTCCAGGACGTGGCTCGTATTCCAGCTTAATGGCAGGCAACGTGAATTATGGTGATGAGTAACTTTTAATGAAGACTCGAAATTGTCAATCAAGTGTCAAAGTTTGCAAATATGACGGGGAGATTATAAAATTTGAAGGCGTTTATTTCCCTGCAATAAAATTAAGTGAGCTTTATCTAAAATTTTCCCGGAAACTTAATTACGTCGTTTGCGTAGAAGAGAAATTTCGTCACTGCTGGATTTACGACGAGTGTGAGGATGAGCCGTTTTAGGTATATATGTAGATGTACATAGTTACGTCATATACCAGTACTGAGCACAGTAGAATTAGAAGTTTTGTCTTGTTACCACTTGACTGAACATTTGTAAGATAAACTGGAGGAAATAGATACGAAGAAGGCGGAAATGAACATTGAATTTTGCTTGCTAAATATTAAGACCAAGACTCGAATGATTCTGAATGTGCCTCATCAAGAATGAAACCGGAACTAGAAGAACTGCAAGTTTTCCTTCAATGCTGTAAGTTAGCGTTAAGTGATCAAATTAACACTGCAATCTTTGTTGCTGAATTATGGTTTTGAAAATTGTTGATCTTTTTGCGGTAACAATTTGCAGAGGTTTTTCAACTTCATACAGGACCTTCTATTATGGTTTGGTTTCATTCCTGTGACCGTATATGTCTGCAGTGTCTTTATTGTACGAAGTCATATCTCTGCAAGAGAAAATCATAGAAATTTTTCCGAAATTAAATTAATTCAATTATTTGACAATGCCAAAATTGGTTGCCTTTAAAGTGATTGAAATGACATGGCCTTACGATAATCTATATTAATCGACAATGGTAGCGTCACTTTTAAGTTTTGGCAACAATTCAATTGTTTTTGCTACAGGTTTATACGAAAATCCTATTGGGTGTAGTGACGGCTGTGGACTTCTTTACCTGCGATTTAGGTGATAAAATATCAATTCAATTATCATTAAGTGCTGTGAATTTATCATACAATAATCAATATTGTAACCTGATTAAAGATGCACACATATAAGGAACTACAGCCAGCGTAGCAAATTTATTGTGATGACATGTTTGGGCACAAGTGTAGCAAAATACACGTGCTTCGTGCTCGATACGTGTGGGTTGGCCCTATTACCATCATCGCCTCGCCAAAAATGTCTCCTTCCTTCTTGGAAAGTGGATTTCCCTTAACAACTTGGCTGACTGAAAAGGGAGTGTTCAGATTCTCCAAAGCCTATTGACCTCTTAAAATTAACGTTTGCCGAAAAAAAAAATTATATAGAATACTAATTTTGCTAGAATCTCTTACTTGCTAAATTTAAGAGGTTAAGAGATCTCTTAAAGTCTCTTATGTAGAACCGGAGGGTTTAATTTAATATTCCCTTTAAAATGTGAACAATATTCAAAATATCGCTGCGATTAAGCAATAGTGTATCAAAGTAAGCTACCATCTACTTATGTATATACATACAAGGTTTACTGCTTATTATCTTCCTCTACTTTGCATAAGTTTTCCCTAAAGTTGCTTTACATGAAAGGGCCACGGAGGGAGGATATAAAATTATAAAACTAATTTCTATGAACCTCTATATATGACCCTCCTCCGACCCACCCCATATATACGCTCTTGACGTCAATACAAAATTCAATGTACAGTAGATGTAAACCAATTGTGTAAGTTCGTTGAAATTTGATCGATACCCAAACGTTAGAAAGTATTGAGTAAAAAATTCGTTTGAGCCTATTAGGAGAACAATGACAGTCTCGGGTCAATTCGACGTAATTTGCATTTTAATGATAATTACAAAGAAAATTAAAAAAGGACAGCTAGGATACAACAGCGTTTATAAAGTTCGTCCTCTCATCGCTCATTTTTCAATGAACATTTTTTATCGACTCCTAAGCTTTCGAGACTATATATGAATGAAAAAAATGTGCGCCACAAAAGTGAACGGAACGAATCTCTGCCAATACATGCCTAACAAGCCCACTAAATGGGGTTTCAAAAATTGTTCCTTTTGTGATTCCTGTGAGTTTTGTTACGCATTTGAAATTTACACAGGGGCAAGTTAAGGCGGCCGTGACACATAATTTATTTCGACTATTTTTAAACTTCTCTTGGATTTTTGTTGATGGACAGATTTATTGGACGCTATCATATAAGAATAAAGACAAGAAAATATTCTAACAGGCTCTTCGATCACTTTCTTGATCTAGCTGGTCAACGCTTATATACTGTTTCATCAGATAAACCCCTATGTAAAACAATCTCTGCCGAAGTTTCCTACCGAAGTAACAGAAACATTGTGCAAAGTCGGCAATCTTGTGCGGACGACGTTCGGTATGACAAAATCGAACATTGGTGTATTTTTGGGGATCGCTCTGGGGAAAAAAATGTGTAAGATTCCGGAATGCAAGTCTGAAACACAAGCATTTTGTACAAAATGTAGCCTGAGCTTGTGTAATTCACCAGTTAAGACTTGGTTTATTGATTTCTACAACGAAACCTAAGTACATTTCATTTGAATAATATGTATTTTCGTAACGTTCCAATAAATAGCTTCCGGTATAGAGCAAAATTAAAAAAAACTATAGGAGCAGTGGCATAACTAAGGATGTATGGCCCGCCGCAAATTAACATACTTGCGCAAGAAAATTTAATTTGTTGTGTCAATTGTAAGGAAATACTTTCTGAACTTCGGATGTATGATATTTCCCATAATTTTCTAAAGGGAGACGAAGTTATTCCCTTCTTCCTTTTGATTTTTTCAGGCCAGAAATTCCCACAATATGGGTGAATTCTCACGATCTCCCAGCAACTGTGCCTTCACTCCACTCACTCCAAGCCAGAGTTGAGCAGTGTTGTCAAGATCTGGATTGCCAAACTTATTTGTTTAGATTTACTTCGTGCTCTACATTCATTATTAAACCTTTAAAAAAAAACCACTGGCAGCCCCAGCATATGTTCACGAAAGCACATTAAAAGGAAAACCCATGAGTATCTGAGAGAAACTGTTAAGCAGGCCAACGCGAAAAGGGGAAAGCTTCCCACATTAGTAGCCGAAAATATCCGATTACTTGAAGTAAGAGCCTGAGTCCACTATTTACAACAGTGCTGGAAGCTTGAGGGAATTACTAAATGTTTGCAAAGTGAAAAATTAGATCTTATATTTACATATTTTAATTTTCGTTCATTGTCTACTTATCTAATATTCTAAAGTTAAAGTAATACCCTTCTCTCATCTACGAATTGTGATGCATGCTAGCAGCGTGTACGCCTAGTCTAAGGAAGTCAACCAAATATTTCCCAGAAAATAATTTACAGTGTTTCAGTTTCTGGCGTACCCTTTTTCTCCGTTTAGATACAAAGAATAAACAGAAGGATTCTCGACTTTTTTATTTTTTGTATAATCAGTACTGTCTAGCCAGCGATTTGCAGCTGCTCAAAGCCTATGATGGTATGAACACATTAAGATGGAATTAAAATAATGAAATCATTACAGATTTAATACAATTTTTATTCAGAAACCGAGTTTTAATTTAATTAATCTAATTGCTCATTAAACCAGCGTCGTTATTTTATGTGGTATGAAAATACTAATTTTCTTAGGCTTTTGTGGGTCCCAAAAAACTGTGGGCCCACCCGCGTACCGGGGTCTGCGGGGGGTGTTAGTTACGCCAATGAATAGGAGCATAAGTCCGCCTCAAGGTGCGGATAAAAATATTGTCTGTAATTTGGGTAAAACAAGCTAAAAACGAGTTTGTAGTTAAGAAAAAAAAGCTAAAAACAAGTTTGTATTTAGGAATTCGTGTATTTCATCCCGAAATCTCTCTCACTCAAAAGTTTGACCGAAAAATCATGCATATGAGTGTTAAGGGTAAATAACTACAAGCTTGAAAGCAATATAAACAGGAAGTAATCATTTTGATCGTCTCTTATCTGTTATTTTACCTTTCCAAATTTTCATTGATAATACATATATGAAGGGATTAGAGATGGCTTTACTGTACATACCACATACAGACTATTAGATGTATTAGTAATATGACCCAAGGTCGCCTATCTTGGACGTCATTCTGTCAGACATTTTTAACAGCGAAGTATATTTTATATAGAGCGACTAAATTTGTGAGTAATAATGATAAAGTACCGGTTGTAAGTTGGAGGAAGAAATCTAGTGTGATATTAAAGACCTCAAAGTACAAAAACAACGGATTAAAGGCCGATTCACTCCGCCACGATAGCGATTGCGAGAACGATAGTAATAATCATTGCGATAAACAAGCGACATAATTCCTTTCACACCAACGCGATAGATCACATCGATAGTTAAATGCAAATCCCTGAACCAAATAAAGACATTTGGGAAAAATCTGAATATGGGCCAAATTAGAGTTTCAAATTGTATTGGCTTAGTATCGATGGTGTATATGCTACGATTATGTGTCAATTTATGTGTACTAGCTTGACTTATACTGGTTTTTTTTTTTTCAATTTGGAAAAGTTCGTCTTACTGACCATCGTTGATATCGAATATAAATTTTTATATATCGACGTTGAAAAGTATGGAAAAATAGTGTCGGCTATAGAGATTAAATTTGAATACGGTTTGTTTGAAGAATACCACCAAATGTTTGCCTGATCAATATCAAAGAACACCTCAAACCTCGATTGTCGATCAGAGAGATCAGTACAATACTTAAATTTACACAGCCTTATAAGTAGATAATTGAAACGCGTTTAGAATTTTGGCGTAAAATGGAAAATTTACGTCAATCCTACTGCAACACAGCTTGAAACAGCAATTAAAACTGTTCAAGCTCCATACGCTCTTCATATTTTCTTACAAACTGCGAATGAGAACGATAATTATTAAACTCAAAATTTACAGCCCTCTTATTAAAAAATGGGGGGGTTTGATAAATTTTGAAGTTAATAAAAGAGGACCAACGGATGAAATTTTCAAAATCCACCAACGTTTTTGCACTTGCACAATAACCTAACTTCGTTTAACACTTCCCGCTTGTATTCTAGGCTAGATTTAGCCTCTAGCATTGCCTTCTTTATGTTCCAGGCCGTGACACAAAACGATTTTGCTACTTGCAAAAGTATTAGAGTGGTACGATTTTGTACTTCTCTTAGCATTTGTTCTTATGGAAAAATGCATTACTTTCAACTTCAATCTTCTGCACAATGTAAATAACCCTCCGTACTAAAAATTTTATTCAGAAATTGTGTTATTTAATTCCTTGTGCATTTACCAGCATGAAAATCTAAGTACTTTCTTTAAGTAAATTGTTTATATTTTATTACTCAAACATAACATTACACATAAAATTAGAAAATGCGTTGAATTATGTTGCCTTCATACCGGCTTTCATTTTTCTATGTGTTTTCTCACAGAGAACTGAAAGCTCACTTCAAAGTGGGAGCAAATATGTAGTTATTAAATTAGATCTACTTTTGTTTGAAACTGATTTTCTTTTGAAAATGTATAAAAACCTAAAGTATAAATTATACTACCATAAAGGCAACAAATTTACCTATAAAATAGGCTAATATTTGAATTACCTTTGAATTATAATTTAAAAGTTATGAAGAGTTAAACACAGAAAACCGGGAAAAATCATTTGAAAATTTGGTACAAATTTGATTAGTGATAAATCCGTTTCAGGATTTTTTCCGACTTTTCCGGAAAATTTTCCGGTAAACAAGTTTTCTAAATTATGCAAGATCAAGTTCCCTATCAGCTGGCATCATTAATTTCTCTCCGACAATGGTGAAAACTTGCAGAAAAAATCGAGGAAAATTCATGTAAAACGCTTTTCCGGAGTTTTTCAGACCAAGGAAGCGTTTGAGCGTTTTGCAACCTAAGACAAAGTTGTAGAGCGAAATCAGTTGCATAAAGTTGCTTTTGTGGAAAACTCCTTGGAAAACCCGGAAAAGCGGGAAAATCATCGCACAAATTTTCATCGATACGATTAGTGATAAATCTGTTTCAGGAAAAATGCAGAATTTTCCAATTTTTCTGGAAAATTTTCCGACAAAAAAGTTTTATACCGTATGCAGAATCATTTGTTTCCGTCCTACTGGCATCAATACTTTCACTTCAACAATCATGAAAACTTGCATGAAAAATCGAGGAAAATTCATGTAAATTTTTAAAAAAATTCATAGTAATAGGAAAAGTCTGTGGAAAACATGGAAAGCAGCACGTAATAACAATTTAGTTAACGTGAAAAAGGCAGAAAACAAAATAATTAAAAAAAGGAGTTTTCAAACAAAACTGAAGCCAAGCCGCATGAAAAAGTAGAAAATAATCTTTTCTTCACACACAGAGGTGGACTCAGATTTTATTCGCTGACAATCACCGATATATTTCAGTATGATCAATCAGAGGTAATAAGTGATTTGATTCATGAAGAGAAACAATATTCAAGAGAAATTTTCCAATCAAAAAATCTGAGTCCACCTCTGTGTGTGAAGAAAAGTTTATTTTCTACTTTTTCATGCGGCTTGGCCTCAGTTTTGTTTGAAAACTCGTTTTTTACTTATTTTTTTTCTATTGTTTTTATAATGTCTTAAATTCAAATCTAATAAAATTGGGTATTCCTTTTTATGATGTTAATTCATTTTTCAACACCCACTTGAATTTGAACTATCCATTTTGATCTCATAGCTGGAGATGGATGACTAAAATTGTGCATGCTGTGATAGACATTTGAATGGCTGGTCAAACCCTGCAGAAATTCTTTCTGTCGCTGTGACCTGTAGCATTGGTGTGAGCGTTTACATTGAGAACTATGTGTAGCGATCTTTCGCTGTCGCTTCGTTATCGCTATCGCTTCGTTATCGCTATCGCTTCGTTATCGCTATCGCTTCGTTATCGCTATCGCTTTGTTATCGTTATCGCTTCGTTATCGCTATCGCTTCGTTATCACTTTATCACTATCGCTACGTTATCGCAATCGCTGTCACGGCGGTGTGAATCGGCCTTAAGTGAAGTTATGAATTGAAAAAAAGATTCGACCTTTTTGTTGACAGTGATTACACAATATGAGATCTTCTCTACTTAAATAAAGATAATAAAAGACACTGGCATGCCAATGTCGAGGAATCGAACGTAAAAAAGAGATTTAAAGAAGGTAGTCAGTGATGCCATAAGTTCGTATAAAGAGTAATAAAGAGTAAGAACTTCAGATATATTTTATAAGTACATTTTTTAATATAGAACGAATACCTACCAGAATCATTTCATAGACACTAAAACAAATGAACAGAATCAAGCTTATAATCATAATAGGAAACTATGGCAGGCAGTCAATCTGAACGATTAGAACATATTGGAATTAAACAGCGTCGGTATTTAGATTACGAAATAATGGGCATTTTAATTAATTAATAGTTGAAGCAGTGTATTAAATAAAGTAAGTAAAAAGCATGCTTTCACTAATATAAAATTACGTTGCAAAATATTGCATCCTTTTCTAACATTATTGGCTTCCATAGCTTTGCAATTTTACGATAAAAAAAAATTAATTTACTGCGGTGAACTATATTCAGATATGGAAACTCAAGTCAAAAATCTCACGCCCAACTGATTTTTATGGCATTAACCTGTACCTAGTTTCATGCCAGGCATTCTATATATTCAAGCAATAATGGAAACCGCCTTAATGAAAAACAATTATTTATTCAAGTTATTGTTTTAGAGCTGAAATTGAAAGTGGCAGACAACTGTAGATAATTCGACTGCAAAGCTTGGCTACGATGAGTAAAAAACCGAAATGAAAACTCGTTAAATGCCAAGAAAGATACCGAAACGTTTACAGCATTGAGAAAATGTTTACCTTAGGGCAACTAAAGGTAATCAAAAATTTAAACTGGAGCAGTGAGGAAATTTCATTTGCGTTTTCTTCTGAACTTTTCTGTTGTCGTTTATTAAGAAAAAGATATCTCCTTTTTGCATAGCGCATTCTTATTAAGGAGATGGAAATTCATATTGGAATAGCAGCCAGGCATTGTAAATAGAATAAGTTTATAAGCTAATGCAGACTGTGATGATAAGGATGGGATTTTCGTAATATCATTGGACGAGAAATAAAAGTAAAGTTATGTTTCGATTTTGATAAAGCAAATGGCGTAGCCTTACAGGTCAGCGATATTTGCTTTCAAGTTTGGAATGATAATTTTGATTATGCTGCTACTTACATGATGTTAAATATTATGATTGATTAACTGAAGGAAATATCCTACCATGTAGTTGCGATAATTTCTGATATGCGACCAACTAACATGACGTTTTGTGGGGAACTGAAGAACCAGAGTCCATTCTATAGCGTCTTGGAAGACTTTCTGATCAAATTGATGGAAATTATTTTGATTTTGTTCAGGATAGAAGAAAGTTTTACGTTAGAACCATCTAACTTAAATATAAATATTAAATCATTTTGAAATAGGTACTACACCTATCAAAGTCGTTAAGAAAGAATGGTAGTTGATAATACAAAACCTTACACGATAAGATGGGACTGCTGTTTAAGGTCTTACTTAACGTGTCACCCCTTGATCTTGTCATTCAGGCAGATGCCAAAAGGGCCGTGTGCAGATTGCGCTCATCGCGATGTTGGGAGGACTGCTGGACTGGTTCTTCTCATTGCTCTATGGCGTATGGACTGGACCTGGAAAACCCTCTGTCCAGTATGCCACGAGATGCGATGGTACCAGAGCTACGTTTTGGGCGTCGCTTCTCTATGAGCTTTCTTGTAAGGGAATCGTAGATTGGGGGAAGTACCTTATCGGGTCTTCCCCGGTCCGTTCTAAAAATTTTACCGACGACTATCTCACTGACGAGGGTGCCGGGCGGGCATCTACATCTCTGATTGCGATGGAGTACTCACTTGAAAGACACACCACTGTCTTCCAGGCTGAAGTCTTCGCCATCGCAATGGCAGCGAAGATAGCCCTTGATATGCAAATCAAGGGGAAGGACATTGCAATCCTTTCGGATAGTCGGGCAGCCTTAATGGCTCTGAGTGAACCTCGGATAACATCTAAGTTACTGGCGGATTGAAGGTCGTCTGTAGATAAGTTGTGTATCCACAACAAGGTGTCCCTTCAGTGGGTCCCTGGTCACATGGGGATCATGGGGAATGAAAGGGCTGGCATTTCATCTAGGGCTGGCTTTGATTCTCCGCCACCTCCAGTATCAGGTCTCGCATCATAGGAAGCATCAGCAGATATGGGAGAACCTGAGTACTTGCAAGTGCACAAAATTGTTTCTTGATGGGCCCAATAGGAACATCTCCAATTTTCTTATGGAAAGAAGGAAGCTATGTAGGACTGTGGTTGGTAATATAATCGGCCAGAACTCACTTCATGCTCATCTGATAAGTACAGCCCTGAGTTTCAGTCCTGCAGAAAAGGAGAGCATGAGACAACCGAAGGCTTTTTGTGTGCGAATCCGGCCTTCGCCCGGAGAATGCGGCTGGATACTCTATGGTCTGCCCGTCTATCGATAGATGAGCTAAAAAACCTTCCTTACCAAGACCTGATGCGCTTGATTAGGAGGACAGGAAGGTTTTGGTGAAATGGATTCTAGGAGAATCGCACAATGGGCCACTCTGGCCTCTGTGCTTGGGATGCGATGTCACTGCCTTTAAACAAAAAGTGCCCTGAGTCGCATGGAAGTGAGACGTATTTTATATGTGACGAAAATATTTCAAAGGGTGATATCGTAGAAGTAAGTGAAAAGAAATTGCTACTTTATAAAATCTAGTGTGGAAAGAATATTATCCTTTAAGAGATACAGTTTGGCACGAGGGTCTTATCTATAAGTTAATTCGCGATGAGTTTCCGATCTACATCATTAAAATGGTCCAAAGCTTTTCAAGTGATAGATTTTCAACGGTTCACGTTGGACATGAAATGTCTGCACCTTGTCCAACTATAGCTGGCGTTCCCCAAAGCTCGGTATTGGGTCCTCTTCTTTATATTATATTTACTGCTGATCTCCAAACATTACCCAACTGTTCAATCTCAACATTTGCAGACGACACAGCAATCATTTCATCTTCAGAAGACACGCCAAATATAATTCGCAGCCTCCAAAATGGTCTAACTACAATAGCTGAATATTTCGATAAGTGGAAGATCAAACTCAAGGGGACAAAAACGCAAGCAATTTTTTTTACAAGGAAACTTAGACAATGCCATCTACCTCACACGACCCTGACAGTGAATGGCGTTAGTTTTCCTTGGACTGATAGCATTAAGTACCTAGGCATACATCTCGACAAAACTTTGACCTTTAAGAATAATACCTCTAAGACAATACATAAGATCAACATATTAACGAAAATCCAATACCCTTTCATAAACAGAAGATCATCCTTGAGTATCGAAAATAAAATTATCCTTTTTAAAACAATTTTCCAATCTGTTCTTACCTACGGTGCTCCCAGTTGGTATAAATGCGCAGAAACTCATAAACGTAAATTGCAGATTGCACAAAATAAAGTGCTTAAGATGATATTGAACTTGCCATGGCACTGTTCCACCAGACAGGTACACACTACCGCGCGTGTCCAACTAATCCAAGAAAGACTAAGCACAATTGCTTTAAATATCTTTGATAAATGTCAGCTATCACCCAATCCTCTTATTCGGCGATTGCAGCCTAGTTAGATATTAAGATAGGTTAAGTAGGATAAAGTTAGTTTATATAAGGCCTTCTTAATGAGGTTTTTTTTTAAAAAGTTTTTCCTCGACATGGTTCTGTTATCCTATTATTATATGAACTCACTTTATAGTTTATCTAAATGTTCAAGTTGCAAAGAACTATATAATAGTGTAAACTCTTTTATTATTTCACATCCTGTGTATGTATACCCTGAAATGTTATCATTAGTTAAATAAATAATAATAATAATAATCCTTCAAGAGATATAATTGATAGAAGGTTTAATATCTGTGAACGTTTTTACTCTGTATGGTACAAATTGTTCACAATCGGATATTATAAAAGCGGAATTAACCGAAAAAGATCTTACTGATACATAGTTTGCGATCTTTTTTGCCTGCATTTGATTTTAAACGAAATTTATTTTTATTGCTCAAAAATTTTTCAAATTTTTCTATGAAAAAGCTGAAAGGTAGCCTATCTCTAAGTGTAGAAAAGTTTATAATATTTGTATTATTTCTCAGAAGGAAAACGAACTTGAAGCGGCAGGAAAAGAAATGATGAGTAGGGAGATGAAGTTAGCCCATTCGGTCTTCTTGTTGCAATTTTACAACACGAACTACAACTCCTATAACTATGTCAACACTATATAGTATAACGCCTAAATGTATTTTATTTCTTTTTTACTGATTCATTTATTGATTAGGATCTCGCCATATGCCCTTCTGTTTAAAAGATACCGCCATAGAATAAAGAATTGTTTAGAGTATATCAGAACATGGCAGAACGAGCAGGTAAGTTTATTTAATTTACCGTTTTGAAGCATGAAAAGTATAAAATAAACTGCAATATATATGTATGTGTGTAAACTAATTAAAAAAATAAAAAAAAATTATTATTTCCTACAGTTTCAATTGAAATAGAAAATATCTCCCTATTGTGATTTTTTAGAAATCCGACGTTGTAGCTTAGCAACAATTGTATTTAAATATGGCTTTCCTTGTAATTTTAAACTGTTGCACGTGTGCAACTCAACACTGCAAATCTAATTTGTTTCAATTAATATGAAGCATTTTTCGGCTATTGCGATTATTTATATCACTATTGTAAATTCTTCCCTGAATAATACTTACTTCAGGCAGAAAAAGGTTTTTGAGGAATGAAGTTTTTGCAAACTTCGATTTATCGGACATATAAAATGATGATGACGACGCCGACGGTGATATTTGTGATGATATCGAAAATATATTTAAATAGATAGACATTTGCTTCACCTTTTGATAAAATTTCTGAGGTGATTGATTAAGCTGAAACTGATATTCTTAATACGGATTCAGAAAAAGACTTGTCGGATGTAGAAGAACTTAAGAAAGCAACGGAGTCAAGGAAAGTTAGGGCAGAGTTTTGTTGGAGAAAAAAAGGAATTTGAAATACCAACTTGAGAGTTTTTTATCAATGCTACTGATGAATCATCATGTTCCGAAACGACACCACTGCAGTACTTCTTACAATATTTCCTGCAGAAGTTAATTAAAAAAATTGCCAAGGAAAGAAATTACAAAAAACAAATACTTTTCACAAATTAGGAAGATTTTGGCCAGTACATCTTCTGAACTATACCAGCTAATCGGCGTATTAGTAATGGAAATGTGTTATTTTGCATGAATTTGCATGTATTGAAAGAAAACCACCAGTATTCAAAAAATTGCAGATACAATGTCTAGGAATAGATTCCATCTGCCAAGAAAAAACTTGAATTTAGCCATTGAAACTGATTCAACAGATGGCCATTGAAACTGATTCAACAGATGAGTCATAGAAAGGACGACCTTTGTTATATACAATGAAATAAAAATGTGGATGCATTACAAAACAAGAATTTTGATTTCCTGATGAAATGTTGATTCCCCTTAAAGGAAAACAAGACTGAAACAATATATGACCAAGAAACCTTGTAAATGGGCTATCAAAATGTTTTTTTTTATGCAGAATTGATGGCGTTATGCACGATTTGGAGGCTTACCAGTGCAAAGCAAAAGAAGATTAAATTAGGGTTTTGTACAGATATTATTTTGCATTTAATTGAAACTGTTCCACGATATATTGGTCATAAGATAGTTCTCGATAATTATTTCAATAGCATCCCATTACTTTTGAAAGAGTTTGGAATGTGGGGAACTAGAATCTTACGATCTAACAGATTATGAGGAGTAGCGAATCTCTTAAAATCCGAGAAGGATTTGCAAAAGGTTGGATCCGCATCCATTGACGATCGCATCGTAGTATCACACAATATATGTTTAGTACGATGGTTTGATAATGGCATAGTGCAACTCGCATCTATTATATTTGGAACTGAACCACTTTCAAATCTTACACAGTTTTATCACAAAAAAAGATGTTTATTGAAATTCAACGTCCTGAAATGATACAACAGTATAACAAGAACATGGAAGGTGTTGATAAGCTAGATTTCCTCATATCACTATTTATATATAGGTACTTTCTAGTAAAAGCAGGAAATGGACCAACAAGTTTTTTGATTTTTCCACATAGCTTGAATACAAACGTGACTGTTTCAAAACAGAAATTCATTCTAGAGAAGTCTTGGATTTGATAGAGTTTCGGAGTGAAATTTCCGAAGCTCTTTTATTTGTAAATATTTTACACCAATCCGCAAACGGGGAAGACATCGAAATTGCGATGATGGGAACGATTCGTCTCCATCTATTGCATGTCCAAAACAAACTTTTGAAAAGTGATCAGGTACAAACTTAAAGTGTGATCTATGTAGTCACTGACCGATATTTGGAAGTAAACGTGGTAGGCGTAAATTTTAAGAATGTACTAGATTTATGCAAAACGTGTGTACCAAATGTAATATTCATTTGTGCTCTGCAAGCAACAACAAAAATTATTTTTATGAATTTCAAAATACAAGAATGGCTGTAACTAAAAATACGAAAGTACGGCGTAGTTCTTGTGTTTGCTACTAACGTTTCCAACAAGAATTTTTATTTTTTTAAAAAGCCTGAAAAATAGTAATCTGTTCTATTTTAATATCTCACAGTCCATTTGTTGTAAGTTTGCAACTTCCTACAACTCCGATCCCTTTCATTATACTAATAATAGGAGGAAATTTTTGTTGGGAAGGTATTTCTGGACTGAAAGGCTTAACCATCGGTTTGAAAATGATGCTGATTTGGTTGTTGCCGATCCTATATACCACCAGTACTGTCTTGCCTAATATTTTTCATTCCATGCTAATTATTGAAAAAAAATCCGGCAGTCGAAAATGTACTCTGTCAACTATCACTAGCCCAATTCATGTCTTAATGTAAATTGAAGCAAATGTTAAGGCGAAATTGAAGCAATTGAACTAAATCCAGGTATTTAATACAAAAAAAAGCATCTGACGAGCATAAGGAACGGCTGCGAATAGTTGAAACCGATGAAGTCTATAAAAATAATCCAGCTGTAATCATTGAGGATAGCTCCGGTATAACTCATTTTACAAGGAAGCTACACATGAAAACCTACCATGAATATATTAAAATATGTGGAAAATAAAAAAAGATTTTACAATAATTAAATTTTACATAATAACTAAAAAATTTTCATTGGAGAGATACCAAAGTTATCTAGCTAGACCGAACCCACAGTGTATACGATTTACCGATCTGCATCATTTTCATCATCCATATACTCGAAAAATTTTAGCCTCACGAAGTAATGAGTAATATTTTTTTTTGTAGAGCATTAAATTCTTTTTAATTTTTATAAGTTCAATTTTTTTCATAAAATTGATAAAAGGTAAGTAAGACCCGAAAGCTTCGTTCTCCACGAAAACAAGCTTTCATTCACAGCTCCTCTTCCTGATAATACGGAATTGTTGTTTTCAGACCAAGTCAAATTTCTGGTTGTCACTCTCAACAAAAAACTTACCTGGAATTCGTATCTGTCTAGAGGGACGGAAAGAGCGGGAGGAACTCTCTACACGTGTGGTCGTTTCACTGGCATAACATGGGGTCTAAAACTAAAAATGATGTACTGGATGTACACCACGGTTGTTAGACCCATGGTGGCCAAAAACGAATCAAAAGAAAACCGAGGCTCTGCTTCAAAAACCCAACGGCTTGCCTATCTAGGAATAACTGGTGCCATGAGGACCTGTCTTACAGCAGTCATGGAAGCCTTATTAAACCTTCCACCCCTGCATTTACAGGTGAAAAAGGAGAAATAGTTGAAGCCAGGTGATCTGGTTGGTCATTTAAGTATGTTAAAACAGATATGTTTTGATCAAACGACGCAATATCTGATATAATCACACCCATGGTGGATTTTGTAAGACCATGAGACATGGTATTGGTAGACCGACAACAATGACGTTTCACTAAACAGTCCTTCCATCAAGGATAGATGGTGTGGTACACATATTGTTTCAAACGAGCAGTAGAGTCGGACTTGGCGTATACAGCCCCAGATGCCATATATCAAATATGTTGGACTCTACATATATCATATTCAAGGCATTCCGAGATATTAGCCATAGAAGAATCCGCTATTACCTACATTGAAAGAGCAAATATATTTTCAATTTCAATTTATTAATCTTAGGCCATAGTACAATAAGATATAATAATCTTTTGCCTGTACCGAACCATATTGCGGAGAAAGACTACTACTAATACTAAAACTAATACTAATACTAATATAAGTATAATTATAAAGAAAAATGAACAATAAGGAAACATTTGATAGTTAATTCAAAATTAAATTTAATGAGAAAAAGAGAAGGAAATGATATAAAGTGAATTGCATTATAAATTGGTAGAAAATTGTAAAACAAGAATAGCTGTAGAGTCGAAATCGGAGGCAAAGTTACACATAAAGTATGTATGTGCGGTTTATGAAATTAGATTGTCGGTAGGGGTATATTGGGAAATAAGCTTTCCGAAAGACACCCAGCTAGCGCGTTCCCTGCAAATCAGCAGGAAGTGAGCTCCACACACGAACTGTTCGAACGAAGAAGGAGCTCTCCAGAATGGAATGTCTGCATCGAGGTATCAAAATGTTCACATTTCCCGAAGATTGCATGAATGCAAGCTCACTATACAAGCAGGTTGGATTTTTTGAGTATAAATTTATGGAGGAATTTTAAAGCCCTGCGAACTAAGTGAACATTCAAAGAGCAGCCAAGTAGAGCGCTCCGATATGGAGAAACATGGTCAAAGCGTTGGAGCCCGAAAACAAATCGCGTACAGTCGTTGAAAGCAACATTGATCTTTCCTCGACAGACTGCGTCTAGATGTGAAAAAATCACGCTATCACTGATAAAATAAGTCATGAGTAGAGTTTTGACAAGCTTCAAGCGTAATGATCTTGAGAGGATATGAGCCGATAGAAAGAGTCTGCGGAGACCAGTAAAAATACGACGTACAACACTACTGATATGATTACAGCACGTCATCGAGGCATTGAAATGAACTCCCAGGTTCCTCACCGAATCACTATAATATCTTCGAATCTAAATACACTGGAGGAAGATCGTTAACAACCACAGTCCCTCTAAATATCGCCATCGATTAGGATTTATCAGGATTAAGTACCAAATGAGTTTCTACGGCCCAAGTTGAAACCTTAACTAAATCGGAATTGATGCGGTCTGCACAATCGTCTATGAGGCCTATTGGGCGTGCCAAATACAGCTGAACTTCATCCGCATACAAGTGAATACTGCAATCCTCAATAACATCAGGGGGGTCATTAATGTAAATACAGAACAATACTGGACCAAGTATGGATCCCTGGGAGACGCCACATGTTAACGAATGCGTATTAGATATAGAGCCACCGACCTTGACCTGTTGGGATCTATCCGACAGGAAAGAATAAATTAAGCTAACGGCAGACGAAGAAAAACTAAACTTATCTGACAACTTAGACAGCAATTTAGCATGACTAACACTATCAAAAGCCTTAGAGAAGAAATTGAAAATTGAAATTGAATTGAAAGTCCAGCAAGGCCAACAGGCATAATTTATTATCGTCCAAAGCCCAGCGAATATCAGTCGATACTTTTGAGAACGCAGTTTTACAACTATGAGAAAACAAAAAGACAAAATAAACTTATCATTTAAACTACTCATTTCAATACAAATAAATTCAAAATTGCATATGTGAGATCTATAAATTACTCTCGACTTTAGTTCTTCACTAACATATACATTTAACAACGCCGCCTCCCATTCTCAAATCTCTACGATTCGCTGACTAAAATTGCATGAATCTCGGAACCTACAAAAATCTCACGAAACTCGTCAATTTCGGGCTTAAGGCTTCTGGCATTAAAATGAACAACATTCATACCACTAGCACGTTGGCATAGAACATTTAAAAGCACTCCGACCCCGTTCGATGATAACAAGCCACTATTTGCTGGCATGGCGTATGGCTCTACAATTAATATCCGTTCGGACAGTCAAGCCGCTCTCAAGGCTTTAAAAGCCTCCACTATCAAGTAGAGGATTGTCTGAAAATGTCTGGAAAACCATTAAAAACTTATCAAGGAGGAACAAAGTTATCCTTATGTGGGTATCTGGACATGAGGGCCATAAAGGCAATGAAATTGCTGACGGTAAGACAAAAGAAGAGCAGAAACTCCTTTTGTCGAGCATGGGCCATTTTGTGGCACTTGAAAATGTTACCTCAGAGCTGTCATAAATAGCTGGGAGAATCAAAAATTCCTTTATTGGGAAAGGCTATAGGGACTTCCCAAAAAATTTGTCGACACCTCTTGCGGAAAAACAAAAGAACTCTTACTTCTTATGAGAGTCTATGAATTGCTCATTCAGGTATCATCTATACAAGATGGGCCTGGGGGAGACTTCATCTTGCCGCTTTTGTCAGGATGCTCACAAAACCTGGGAACATCTGATCTGCTACTCCATCTCGAACAAGCTTTTCTTTAAACAAACTACATGTGGAACCTAAGTCAGTCCAAGAATTGTTCTAGATTTCATTAACAGTCTAAACGCAGAAATAATTAGAAAAATTTAAATCTAAGGCACGAAAAACCGATAAAAGTGGCGGCGGTTCCAGACCTTGAATTTTTCAGGACTTTCAGCACGTTACGTAGTAAGAGAGAACAAATATTCATACCAAATTTTACAACTTTTGGATTTAGTGTTTTTTTATTTGTGCTTCCGATTCATGCTTCATAACATTCAAAAATTATTAAGACTAGTCTTGCAATATCTTCTAAACTATCCATTTTAAAACCTTTTATTTTTAAAGACTTACTTGACTAATCCTATATTATAAAAAACGAAATGAAACCCAATTCTCAATATATAGTAAAAAAGTTAGACGTGAGCGCAATGTTGACAGCCATTTCGACATGCCCTTTCCACCTTTGACTAAAAGCAATCGTTAGCATTAAGCAAGTTTTTTTAGATAAAGGAACCTGTAGTTGTTAATGTTTATAATAAATTATCTTGGACTTCCTTATTCTATCTACTTATTTTTTAATTTTATTATAAACTACATTTTCTAAATTGCAATTTCTTCTAAATTTGTTTAACCATTTATTGAAAACCATTTCTTATTTGGAGTTTCTCTTTTCCCTTTTTGAATTTTACAACTAAATTGGTTTACTTCTCTGTGGGGAGAGAAAATTTAAGAAAAGTAGCAATTTAATAAAAATTTATCGATCCACATTTAATTAATGTGAACTCGAAATTTCAATCACATAAAAATATTCCACTTCTTAGGTAACGGCACAATGATTAGATCTATGAAAAGTATTGAAAATAATAATTTTCCCTTATCTCGTGTGGGAGATTTTCTGAAAAAGGAAAAAAAAAACGAAGAAAAAATGAAAATCTAAAACTCAATCTCCTGGAATGAATGACAATTTTCTTAAATCTACCAAATGCTAACAAATATGCGACATTCCTGATTATTTCGATGAGTATTCAAATTCACGTTCTACGACTATAAGAAAACTCTCTGGAAAAGGGCCAAACACTTGTGCAATTGCAGGATCGAATCAGAGATACTTCCTGAAGGTACATATCAGGGAAATGAAGCTGCAGAAGTGCACTTCTACGAGAGGTAAATCGACAATAGGATAAAATGGGAACGGGAATTTGCATTATATGAATATTAATAGATCGAACAAAAGAGGATTGAAATTTTAACGAAGTTGAAAAGTGGCAGAGAAATTTATAAAAGGAACAAGTTTCAGAGTTGTACCTGTGTCGGCGTCAGGTGCGGTGTACTAGTATAGTTGCTAATTGCATGATTTATATTATAAAATCTGGAGAAATACAATGACCTACATACATACATGCATACATAGAACTTTTGTAACTTTTACTTTACGATTTCGGATTGAGATTAAAATTAATTTGCATCACTTATTAACTGTTAAAGGTATATTCTATGTAATCTGTACTTGCACAATATTCCATTCTTCGTAATTTACATTTCTCAGATAGCACAATAATTTCAATTTAGTCGACAGATTTGTCCAATGTTTGACGAATTCAATAAAACATACCAACAATTTTGTGTTTTCGCTCAGAGCATTTTCACCGATGAGAAAACGGCACTCTTGTAAAATGTGAATAATGCAAAAATTAATCCGTTTCAGATTTAAAAGTTGTACCTACTTTAAGTTTTTCTAAGGTATTTGTTGACAAGTTTTCTTTATATGCAGAAAAGGGATATGTTGATGTGAAATTCAAAAAGACAAAGAAATGCATCTGATTCAGAATACCACAGCCAAACCATTTCCATAAAGAAAACGCTACCTGTAAGGTCTGTTGATGGGAAATATTTTTTAGTAGCGAGGTTTGTTTTTTCTTCGTTACTATATAAACAAAACACAAAAGAAAAAAATTAGACCGTTTATCCGTCCGTTGATTATAAACATTCTTCTCCAAAAACAAAAACGTAAGCTTTCGGGAATGACAATTTCTCTGTTGTTGAAGCTTCTTCGAAGATTTTTGCTTATTTTCGTATTTTGTGTCCGTTTACTGGGAAGATAGACATAACAATTAGTATCACATTTTTTTCTTCTTAGCAATACATACAGTGTTTTCAAGATCCTGTGGATCCTGCAAATGGCATGATGGGTTTGTGATCACTTCATGCACACTTTTGTCTTGATTCAGTCTCAACTTTACTTTTACAAGAAAATCTAATCCTGTTACCACTTCGACAGAAACCTTATACTCTTCAGTACGGCTTGGTTGCTGCCTGTCGTAGATGCTTGAAACAGATCAAATTGATCTCATTTCATAAAAACTCAGAATTAATTCTGGGTGTGAATTATATGTAGCAAAATTCCTGTATTTCTGCCGATACGAAACGCTTATCCTTTCATTTTCAGCCCACTGCGGGCTTACGCATTTCGATACGTTTCGAATAAATCTGATTTTTGAGGCCAGCCATTCCCTTTAACTCGTACACGAATTTGTCTATTTCTTTACTATTTTCGACACTCTCGTAGACCCACTTTTCGTCATCACAGCGAGCTGAAATTTGGCACACAGGTTCATGTCGCGTGACAATTGAATCTATCAAAATTTGAACCGGAAATTTCCATGGAAAACCCGGAAAATCGGGAAAAATCATTTGAAAATTTGCTACAAATTTGATTAGTGATAAATCCGTTTCAGGAAAAATGCAGTTTTCCGATTTTTCCAAAAAAATTTCGGGAATTTTCCGACTTTTGCGGAAAATTTTCCGACTTTTCCGGAAAATTTTCCGGTAAAAAAGTTTTCTAAATTATGCAGGATCAAGTTCCCTATCAACTGGCATCATTACTTTCTCTCCGACAATGGTGAAAACTTGCAGAAAAAATCGAGGAAAATTCATGTAAAACGCTTTTCCGGAGTTTTTCCGACCAAGGAAGCGTTTGAGCGTTTTGCAACCTAAGACAAAGTTGTAGAGCGAAATGAGTTGCATAATAATTTTTACTCGAATAAATGTTTTGAAAAACTGGTAAATCAGTGTCTTTTCAGCCGTCATAAAATATCTCCATGCAGCACGTAATAACAATTTAGTTAACGTGAAAAAGGCAGAAAATAAAATAAGTAAAAAACGAGTTTTCAAACAAAACTGAGGCCAAGCCGCATGAAAAAGTAGAAAATAAACTTTTCTTCACACACAGAGGTGGACTCAGATTTTTTGATTGGGACATTTCTCTTGAATATTCTTTCTCTTCATGAATCAAATCACTTATTACCTCTGATGGATCATACTGAAATATATCGGTGATTGTCAGCGAATAAAATCTGAGTGCACCTCTGTGTGTGAAGAAAAGTTTATTTTCTACTTTTTCATGCGGCTTGGCTTCAGTTTTGTTTGAAAACTCGTTTTTTACTTATTTTATTTAAATATTCTTAAATAATTTTTTTTTCTATATTTCTCAATTTTTAATTTGTTCATTTCTTTCCATTTGTTTTTTTTCGAGTCACTAAATTTAACTATTTAGGACCCGTTGATCAGTGGAAACCAAGACTTGAAACCTTCCACCCATAATCAGGGTTGTGTGATGGAATAACAAAAAAAAATTGTTTTCACTTTTCCTGTTGTGCCGGAAAATACAAAAAAAAAATGCCTTTTTGGACAAGTATAAAGCTTATTCGTTAATAAATCATAGTAATCCAAGATATGATCCCCAATATAAATCCCCCAGATAAAAAGCAAGATGCATCGTTTGGAAAGCAAAATCCACAGAACCATAAAGATTAAACTGTTGTAGAAAATTGTCTTCTGAAGTGAACCGCCTAGGTTAAGAAGGACGATATCTAAGTTACGGCCAATATGGCAAGATTAAAAACTGTGGAGTGGAGTGTCTTCTTTAAAGCCATGAAAAAGAAGAAATTACTTATGTCCAGAGCTAATTCCAGTTATTTGCAGATAAAATTAATAAGGGTGTCATCTTGAATAACATCATTGCAGCTGCACAATAATATTCATTAAAGTTTATTAAAAGGAGCTTCCAGATCAGCTTTCCCAGCCAATGATCTGGCAATCTTGGTGAGGATTCTGCAGCTACTTGTACCAACAATCAGGAGCAACAACTGTCTCTGAAACTGCTCAGAAAACAAAGGGTTGGGTATTAATGGAGGAACAATCAATATTATTTAAAAAGAAAAGGAAACTTAACCCCAGGAGTAACTGAGGTTTCCGTTTCATTATAAGATATTGGCCTTGCACTACCCTGGTTAAGCAGATATAATTTGAGTTGCCCAAAAAAAGGGAATGAAAACTACTGGAAGCGATCTTGGAAGAACTACAGACATTTGTATGCCGCGGAATTACAGGCTCATCTTACTATCCTTGTCCTACTGAATGTATGTATAGACATTTTTTAATACTAGCGATCATACAAGACTGTGGAGAAAGTTATTTACAAAATTCATCTGGGATGATCACATAATTTGTGTTGTATGTCATATGTGTGGGCCTCATTGTCAGCCTCCAGCAAATTTACTCTTTTATTCGTTCTACTAATTACATAGATGTGAGATACAAGTACGCTCTCGAAGATACCATTGGATGTAATGATTGGCGTAACTAGGACTTTTCTCTGAGGTTGTGCAAGTCCCCCAACTTAGATTAAAAACACCAAAAAAATCTAAAGTTACAGAGAGAACCGAGAGTCTAAAAGTTACAGAACACACAAGAAACATAATGTAAATTCTAGAACATAATTTTCGCTAAAATAACTCTGGTCAAACAATAAAATAATTTTCATAAAAATCAAAAAATTTAATAATTCCTCAGAAAATAATTCCTTTTTGTACAAGTCGCAGACATCGCGTCATTATTTTTGTAATATGTAGTCCTCCTACGTGAAACGTTAACCCCGCTCCCAAGAAAGCAAAAAGGCTAGATCAGCACCTTTAATTCACTGCAATGTGCATTCGGGGCGATTTTACTGAAGTTTTTGAGATAGGGTCGTCTTTGTAGAGGTTCCACTTTTAGAGAGCAGAGGAACAGCTAACAGTTTTCAATTATTTCCTATAATCCTTGATGAACGTGATTGCGTTCCCGGAAACAGAATATCTTGGTACATCTCTTATCAGGTTAGTATTTAAGTTATCAGGATTCAATCAATTTTTGGATAGCTATTCAGTCAATATTCGGCGATTGGGCGATAAGTAATTAAATTGAAACCAACGGAGACGAGCATTTATGATTTAAGACTTGATTCCTTTTCCTGTTTTTATTAATTTCAGTTTAGGATACTTAAATTATTGTGAAAATAGATTAGTACACAAAGCAATTGGTGAATTGAGTGAGAGTGTATTCTTTTCTTTAATCACAATGAACCCAAGCGACTCTCATCTATTCCTAATAGTCCACTCTAAACATCCAACGCGATTTAAATTTTTTTTAAATCATAGAAAGAAGTGTTTATTTGAAAATTAAAAGGAAATTTGTACGATTTTAAAAGAAAAATAAAAGAAATTAACAGAGACTCTAGCTTTCCACATCCCCTCCTTTGCATCTCTCACGTATTAAGGATAATAAATTAGGATCCTCAAGTTCCATACACGAAACTGATATGATAGTGACGCCCTGCTTAATGCCCAGTATTTATTCCAACTACCAGGACCCATACTTCAAATCTTTTTGGTACAAGTACACTGGTACTTAAAGATTTTCAAGTATAAGTCCAGATGCTGGTATTGGTACTTATAAGATTCGAAAACTAAAATCGGAAATTTTGAAAAATCTATAGCCAGTTAAATTACTAGTCTAGGTTTCCATTTACGAAATATCATGAAATATCGTATAAACTTTTGCAGTTTTAATTTCTACATAATATTGGAAGTTGTACAGACAAAATTTGAGTTTGCCTTTAGCAAAACAAATGTCACATCACATAAAATTGCCTTTGTGTAGCATTTACAAGACCTGCAAATAAAAATCAATGCTCCACGTGTGCGGAAAAAGCGGATTTTGGCAACCTTCTCAACATAGGATATCGATTCAGTATGTCAATATCTGTGTTACAGTTACTCATATATTGCTCTAATTTTCTTTCTATTTTACTGAAGGCGGTTAAATTTCTTGAGTCACTGTAGAGATGCGCAGATAACCTCTATTATTAGAAGGCGTATTTACATAATTTATTCCGCCCAGTCAAATAAGGCCAAATAAGTGGCAACCCTTGGAATGGAAGCGATCAACCTATAAATTGGTATAAACCTTTGTTTGGGCATTCTAAAGATTGGGAAAAAAGTCTCATATAATCTCGTGCCGGCGTCACCAGATATTCAAGATCAAAAGTCGCGAAAATCGTTTTTTTTTCAATTTTTTTGTTTTCTATCGAAAATACGTCATTCAAGGTCATTATGAAATTTGTAGATTTTAAAATTACCTACAATGTTCATTTGAAGCATTTGTTTTTATATCTACAAAAGTTTTCGAGGTACAGCGCTAAGTGAACGCGGGACCAGGAATTTTATTTTTGATTTATTTATTATTAACACCAAATACAAAATAGTGTATTTAAAATTATTCCTGTTCGTCGTCGTCTTCGTCATGAGGTTGCCCAAGGTCAATGTCGACATCATTATCATCGTCCTCGATATCTGTTACAGTTGTTTCGCCAACCTCGAGGACTTCAGGCACGCTGTCTCCATCATTCATCACTTTTCTCACTTGTTGCTGTTTCTCTACGCATTTTGCGCCCTTCGTTACTACCTTTTCAACCAAGAGAGGAAATTTTGGCCTCGCTCATATACCTACGCAATTTTTTATGATACCCGCATTCCAATGCTTCTTATATGTTTTAAGGTGTGTACGAGTAAAATTAAACACATTCCTACAAGATATTAAAATATGCAATCAGAAAAGGCGAAGTGTAATGTGCTCAGATCAGTAAGTTTTTTCATAAATTGATTTATACATAGGAACGCGTTAGCGACAGCTCTACTCATATGAACCTGTTCCGGTCATTCCTTGTATGGACCCGTTCAGAATGAACCCGTTTGTTCCGGACCGACACATCTCTACCTGCCAAATGATGTTTACATAGTTCCCATTTACCAAATCTGAACTTCCAGCTTACCGAAAGGACTGTAGCGAGAATGATATCGATTAAAATTGAAAAAATCCACCACTTACACTGGAAATTCCTTCCGCGTCTTAGACATTCACAGAAATTCATCAACTTATCCTGCAAAAGTTCCAGCTCAGACTATTTACTAGCTAGTATATATTGCTTCCTTAAGTATGTATTTGCTTATGATAACTGCCGATTCTGTAACGGATCAAGGCCGATGCACACTTACCGGGACAGACAGGCAAAATATTTTTATATGAAACGTTAGCTAATTTTGATCAACCGGCACCGGCAGATACCGGCAGCTTCATTGCCGGTCGCTATCGGTGGCTAGAAACCAGACCGGCATTTGTCGTTTGCTGGTCTAGTAGCGATGTTCACATGGAATCACCTTTCTATAGTTTTCTCATGACACCTGTCTTAATTGAAAGTTTCCTTTCGGTTTTATGTCGTTATATGTGCACGAAAATGTCGGCGCCAGTCGATGCTTGTCTGTGCCTCCAGTTCGTGCTGTTTCGGTAAGTGTGCATCAACCATAAAAGGAGTATGTAATCTGCAAATGCGATCGACTGACAGATCGTCAAGGACGACAATTTAGTTAGATAAATAATTCATAGCCCCAGCAGACTAAAATGAGATTTTGGAAATTGAAGACTGCGATTGTCAGAATATCAAGGACACAGAACAATAGATTTTTTTGGTCGTATTGCTTAAAGGTTATGCCTCTGGGTTCTATTCTGAATAAATTATATATTCGAAATAATCTAAAAAAGTAGACCTACACAGGATCACACACATTAATAATCACTAAATAATACCAGGAATTTTATTATTTCTATTATTCCCTATAATTTTCAGGACTCCACATCTCCTTCTACCACATAATCGCCTAATTTATCCAAATTTATGCTGGCCATTGGATGCTGAATCGATTGCGTATGATCTACGGGGACAATATTTTCATTTAAAGTCAAATCCAAGGAGACAGCAAGCTTTGACTAAACTCATATAAAAGCCTATACTGGGGCTGGATTCCGCAACTATGATTTACGCGTGTACACAACATTTTGTGTACACAACCTTGTTCCGACTCCGCAAAACTGGAAATGAGTTTTCCTGTCAAAATTGTGTACACTCTAACTGATATTTTCTCACGGGCATTTTGTTTGTGAATTTTGAAGAGGTAAGTACATTGAACCGTGAGTTTTTGTCGAGCGGTATTTTCAAAAATATTTGTTATATTATTTTAAAATTTGTAGATAAAATGACTGCAATTAAGGCGAAAAAGGCAAGCGAGGAACAAATAAAGAATTTCTAATTAATTTTATGGCAATTAACGTAGAATTTTCCAACGACAGATGAAATTTCTTTTTCTCTAACGAGAAATTGCAGAAATTTATAACAATACGTTAATGGCATTTTGATACTATTATTCTAATTTAATTTTTAATTTTCGAAATTACAAATTTTCCATTTCAGGCTCGAATCGATTGATGGAGCCCATACAAGGGCTAGAAAGTGGTCTGAATTAACAGATAAACGAAATAGTTTAGGGGGAGCTATTAAGGATGGACCTAAGTGGAGAAAGTTTCGACTCGATCAAAAGTGAGTGTGATTTTTAAAATTACTTCGGTACACTCCTAATTAAACATTAGATAAAATAGAGAAAGAATATTTGTTGTATATAAAAAAGAATTGCGAATTGCAACAAAAAAAATTCGAGGCTGAAGAAGAGTGGCGCAAGTCCTGGCTTGAATTAAGAAAAAGAGAATTGGATGTAAAAATTAAAAAATTGGAGTTAAAAGAAAAAAAAAATTATATTCATAATAATAATTATTTATTTCAATAAATTTTTACGATTGTTTTTTTCCATATAAAAAAAATATATTAAAAATGAGTAAAATCGTTGTCAACAATTATTTGACGAACACGTCTTCCTTCTGATAACGTATTATCACCGCTTTCAGCGTCAATCATAATATGAGCTTCATCAGTTTGCTCATTAGCTTTCTCTGTTAGTTCAAGCAGTGGTACGTTCGCTTTTACCAAGACATTATGGAAAACAACACAGGCATTAATAATTCGTGCTGCTTTTACAGGATCATAACATAGTACCTACTCTGTGTTTCGATAAACACCGCAATCTGCTTTTTAAAATTCCAATACAACGTGGTTTTTATGGGCAATATTAAACCGTTCTTTTCCTTGATTAGACGATGAATTAATAGGTGTAATTAGCCAGGGTTGAAAATGAAAGCCACTATCTCCCAAAAGCCAGAAATTTTGTTCTCCACGAGAAAGAATGTTTCCTTCTTAAATGTTCCTGCAATGCAGAACGGCGCCATATATAAGCATCATGCTATATTCCTGAGAGCTTTGTATTAGCATAACGTATAACGCAATTAAAATCGCAGAATGTTAGGACGTTTATTGAGCCATTGCGGCAATAATACACGTGCTCTACGTCGCTGTTTTGGGGAATTAATTTTGATGTGAGTTCCATTAATTATACCCCCGATACCCGGGAACGATGGTAGTTTGTAAAAGTCCTGTTAGATGGCACTTTCTCTTGCTGCCCAGGAAAGTAAACATACTGATTAGAGACTTAGCAAAAAAACGCAATGCACATAGAAATCTCAAATGTACAGGAATTCCAGAAATACGCTCCGTTGTATAAAATAACGGCTTGATTTTGTCCAAAAATTGTACACACAGATGTATTGGAAACCAATACAATTCAACAAATCGTTCCGTTCCTCAGATACTGTTTCAAAAGGATTGTCGGAATCCTTTAACTTTCTTCTTACTATAATCAAATTCTGTCTAGAATGTTTACAAATTTTCAAATATAATAATTTTTTGAATTTATCTTCACCTTTCTCTTCGCCTTAATACTAGCGAATTCATACTCATTTCTTATAGCTAAACTTAACTTTTTTAAAAAAGACTATTTTCTCACAGAAAAGTTTTCATTTAGCACTTAAGTGTACACGGCTATTTACGGAATCGCTTGAAAATGAAAAGTGCATACTTGCGCTCACTGTGAGTTTTTCGATTCGTGTACACTGGAAATTTCTTCACAGTTGCTGAAACCAGCCCCTGGTCGGGCTCAGGTGTAACGTTAGAACAATTTGTTTTGATAAATTATGATTTCCAAATGAAACTTTTAAAATTTTTTCCTCTTTTTAATTAATGCTAATTTGTAAATCCACCGCTGCATTGTAACCTACAGAGTGTATGCGGTACTATGTGGAATCAGAATAATTAGTTAGTCCACTATCAGACTTATAAATTTTATCATTCCATAAATATATTAGCTACATAATTAATTTTTCTACCTTTCCAATTGCAAATAATTTATAAAAAGTAATACACCCGAATCGAAACTCCATTAGTCGACTATCAAATTCATATGAAATGGGACTTCCTCACTTATTGAATTATTTCGGATATTTGAATTGCCACAGGATTTTCAATTGCTACTGCTGCTAACTATTCCTGTAATGTTTTGTGTTTTAAAGGGTTAAATTATTAAAAACTTTCCAATATCAATAAAATTTTATAACCATCCATTTGTGGATTAATTTTAACACAAAAAAAAATTACATTCTATAAAACCGCGGCAATTTTCCACCCGGAAATTGGTTGCCACCGTGAAATATGGTAACCAAGAAGAGAATATAATCACAATTCAGCGCAATGCCATTCATGGTAGTCATAAATTAATAGTTCTTTGTTAGTGCGCATACATTGTGCTTACAAAATCTAAATTTCCTTTAATTTTCCTTAATGCGTTTTTTAAAGGTTGAAATTTAAATTTCCTCTCTGCTACTAGTTAAGTGCTTTGCTCCAGCACAAAAGGAAGGAAGGAAAATAAAAGCAACTAAACGCGCACTTAAATATAATTTAAAACATGCATGTGATTTATGCACCACCAACCTTCCGCAAGTCACAGCTCGGTGGCTGTTAATTAGCTCTCGCGAAGTCCAAGTTCACATTTAATCCTACTACGGCAAAACTAATAACAAATGCTCTACTGCTCCAGTGAATATGTGCAAAAACAATAAAAACTTTACTGAAACAAACTGCAAATATTTCTCCTGGCGCTTCAAACAATTTCTAACCCTTGTTCCCTTTTACCAAAAATTGCACACCCCCGACAACTCTGTAGTTTTGTGTGGATTCACAAAACAAAATACAACCAGACTCCCTCAAGTATATATATTTAAAACGAGTTGGAGTTGGAGTTGAAGCACGTTACAAGTCGGGCCAAATATTTCCACCTTTGACCTCGAAAGCTCAAAATTTTGAATTGCAAATTAGTTGGAGTTCTCACAATTAATTAGATTCTTATGAATCCCAGTGGTCTAATTAGGCGCAAGTTCATTACAAACAAGGTCAATTAAAGTCAGAAATCTGAGAGAATTCCTCTAGTGACACAGGTATACATGGGTACTAAGTAAACAAGAACAAATTGGTGGATAAAAGAAAGGTTGGCAAAGCAAATTCTTATGTAATATCTGTATCAAGTACACAACTGTGTTATTAAGCTCTTCTATTTCCATGTATATACTTAACGGAGGTATACTCTCCTACAATTCCCGAAAAGGCTTGGAAAATACTTGGCACTGCATTGAGCTACCCACAACACTTTTAACCCCTTGATATATTACACCGGATCAGAGTAGCAGCTATTTGCATGCCGAGTACCTAGCCGAACCTCAGCCCTGTCAAATTTATTAACTAATTAAGGTGCATCTCATTGCTGCTGTACTGCTATCACTACTGCTGCTGAGGTGCTACGTCGATTACGAGAGCACTAAACATTAATAATGTCTGCATCTCTCGCCTCTCAGATACTTGATTAATGGAAGAGCTCATTTACATGGGGAAATGACAGATGATAGTGTTTCACTAAGGCCGGGTAATTACCATCTTAACTGGGCATCGCTCCCATTTATAAGGCATTGTCAGGTTTATCTGTCATCAGTTTCATTACAATGTCAAGGAGGTGTAATTAATTATTCCAACAATAAATTTGCATGATGAACCATTTTTCGGGGGTGCCGCATTACGAGACTTATAACTAGTAATTATAGACTCTGTTCAGAGGGTTACATGGGGAGCTGTGTACCGCGTATATAGACGGTACTTAATAATGAACAAAAAGTGCCAACAAACTCTATTCATGTTAAGACAAAAATTTTATTATTAATGAAAATCTGCGAACATGAGCTGCGCTTTTGAGTAATACACCAACAGGGAAGAAATTGTATTCAGCTCAATTGAGGCCTATGTAGACGTTTTTTTTTATTGTGTTTGAATTTAATAATCTGACTGCCATCGATACTGATGAACAGTCGCCGAAGTTTTTAAAGTCTCTGTTATCGTAGTCTTTCCATAAGAAGTTAAGTAAAAATTTAAAGTTTTTATGAAATATAAAAGTCAGACAAACTCAATTTTTTGAGTGCTGTGTATCAGATCTTATCGGCCATCATGGCCGAATGCTACAACTTGTCCGCGGAAGAAATCTAATCGATATTAGTAATGGCTTCAGAGTCGGAGACTATAACTACCGAAAACATATTCCGAAATACTGAGTCCGAGGTAATAAACGTGCAATTTTCTACTGTAATATGTAACAAGATAATGTGATCATCGTTTTAGATTCTTCCTCGACAAAACTAAAAAAAACTTTAGATATCAGAGAGAGAATTCGTTTAGCACATATTGTAGGATCCATTACCTCCCAGAAGATCTTTCGTATTAATTGACTGAAATGAGTACGCCACCTTACAAAGTAGCAATCAACATGGTCAAGACAGATAATAAGTAATAAAAGCAGAGTCTGGCAATTAAGTGATCTACCAAGTAGGGTGCATATGAATACTGCCTCAAGGATGTCGCCACAACAATTTAATCAACATAATTGATTAACCTTCTGTCGCATATTTTACAGTGTAGTTCCGAGCAAATACTACAAATACAAAAACCTCCCGCCTCCACTGCAAAAATTATACAAATTTAGACAGAGACTTCGAAAAATACTTAACCGTACATTTCATCGAACGCTTAATAGCGAAAACCCAGCCTACAGAACCGTGTTGTCGCAAATAATTGCTTGTCAACAATTATTGAAGCACAAACGGAAATGTTTCTCCATAAAGAGTTCAGGAAAATGTTGGCTTCTATTCAACCCGGTCCAAACTGCTTTCAGGATAGAAATAGGGTTTGCAACAGAAGGGCAAAACTCCTCAAAACCATGTTAAGCGGCTCGAATGCTTACAACCTTCTTCAAGAAAAATGTAGTGATTTCGCGGAATATTTCTACGCCACTCTCAGAGACAACTCGTATCTAAGCGATGAAAATTTTAGGACCAGTGTAGAGTGTAGACTCGACCGTTGAAGACTTCACTGCCCAGGCAGTGGCTCCACAAACAAGTCCATAATCCCGGACGATTTAAGCATCTTTTCAAACACTGCTCATGTTTTCGCCATAATCAGGACTATCAGAGACAAAAACTTTGCCGGCCCAGATAACATTTCCAACAAAGTTATCAAAAACCTCCTACCTGTCGCCATAGAATTGCTGACAATTCTTTTCAATAACTGCCCCAATAACTCACACTTCCCAGATGTCTGGAAAGCGGCGCGCATAGCTCCAATTCTCAAAAATGGAAACTGGAAAAACATTATGTGAGTCCCCCCCCCCCAATCTCTCTTCTGTCCAACCTGGGTAAACTTTTCAAGAAAATAGTCTGCCAACACATTGAAAATACCTATTTCGACCTTAATATCAGGCAGGACACCCAATTCGGCTTCAACCCGCAACACTCCAATTTCCACGCTTTGCTCAAATTCCTCTCCAATTTAACAAACGCCATTAACAAAAAGGAGCACACATTAGGCGGCCTCCTTGATGTAGAGAAAGCGTTTGACACAGTTTGGGCAAACGGACAAATTTTCAAAATTATAAATGTCTAGCTCACGCCTTATCTCACCCGGGTTCCGGGTGTTATTCATAGTTTTCTTTCATCCCGGAATATCTACATAGGACTAGAGAATGCCAAGTCTCAGGCCAGTAGTGGAGGATCCAGGTGGGGGAGGGGTCATAACCGCCTAAATTTGAAAACAACAATATTTAATTAATTGAGTTATTTGAAAAAATATATTTATTATTTTATATTTTTATTATTTATATAATTCAACTTCAAAAAAAGAATTTGTTCTTGGGACCCCAACTTTGGGTGATCCAAAGCCTCGAGAAATACTTTCCAAGCCACGAAACAGACTCCCTCACTACCACATCAGAGCCTTAACTTAGTCCTAACTCCTAACATTCTAAAATATTTGCAGCGTTCTTATGTAAAACCACTGACATGAATAATGTGGACTGACTATGTCCATCGAAATACACTGCAGAAAGTGGGCTGACTTCTATATAGTGTTCTCTTTCGGTCAAAGCACCAAGTACCAGCTGAGAGAGAACTGTAAACAACAAATCAATTAGTGGGTTCGTCGAAATAAATGTTTTTAAATTAATTAATTGGATTAATTAGTGATAAAAAGCAGTTTACCAATAGAAATATAATTTATAGATACTTAACAAAAATTCGAAAGGTCATTCTAAAATCACTTTTCAACTTCCCGCCAATGGGTTTTCTATGTAGGCACCGACGTAAGAACTTTGTTTGACACAAAAAATTGTGCCCACATGAAATAGCTAATCGAGCAGTCCATATTATGTATGCCAGTGTGTAAAACTGAGAAAAGTTTGGCTTGAATGACCCCTGCAGTTTGCATTCTAAACTACTATTCTATTAAGAAATTACTTTTGTAAAAAAAAATGTATACTAAAAAATGACACATCATCCATACCGCTTAATGCGGAGACCTTTCTAGTACTGCAGTACTGCGGTGGCTAAACTAAGCGACTTACGACGCTGGATGTGTTTTTTTTGCTCAATTTAATTTGTAAGATGAACCCGCCCCCTCTAATTTCAATGCTAGATCCGCGCATGTCCCCCAAGTTTTGATTCGCGGACCAAATCTATTCAATCTTTTTACCTATGATGAGGATGTATACGACTCAAACTCCACTACACTGCTCTATGCTGCTGACTCCCTTCCCTATATGCCCACTCCATGTCAGCCAACTTCGCTGCTACCAAAAAGCGGCATGTTCTCAAACTCCGAGTTTTACAGAAAGTGAGGCATCAAAATCAATTTAAGCAAATCTGAAATGATTTGCATCCGAAACCCCTCCACAAGGGAAAGGCCCAACATCGCCACACGAGGTCAATAACGAAAACCTTCAACCTTCAACGAACACCAAATATCTTAGTGTCTCTTTCAATAATCTGTTGAAATTCAATAATCGCGCTAAACTGATGATGAGGAAAGCTAACTACGCTTACTATCTACGTAACCCTATTATCAGATGGGAAATGGTTGCCCGAAAGATTCAAAGCTGCTATACATAAACAGGTTATCCGCCCATTTATCTGGTATTACTTCCACATCTGGCACACTATTTCTCCATCATATATGAAGCAAATTAACACCCTCCAAAGAAAAATCCTACAGGCCAGTAGGTAAGTAATGCCGGTTATGGCGCAAAATCCCATGTTATTTCTTATGGAGGTCCTAATTCACTTTTGCAACCTTGAGATTTCTGGCGCAAAATCCTATGTATTTTTAAAGGGGACCTGTGAATTGACAAAATTGTTTCAAAAGCTCTTCATTAACGTAGACAAGCAAAGGTTAGTGCCCCCGGCCCCCTCAGCCTTTTCCCCAAGGCTTTGCTTATGACTCGTCTTTAAAGGTTGATAATATTGCACAATATACAAAAGCTACCATTAAAAAGAAAACAAACGTTATTCACTCTCGCTGCTTCACACTTCGTTGACAACGTAAACCTGATTTAGCACAAAACAAAAATAACAGAACTGCACGCACATCTTTCTGCGAAAATGTGTGCAATTACACATTCACCTATTATGTACTCCTGTTACTTAGCTGCTACTGTTGCTTCGCATAATTTTTATATGAAATTCTGGATATTTGCATAATATCATTGATCTTGTCCAAATCACATTATCATATTTTCTTAACAAAATGACATCAATTTCCGAAGTAGGAAGGTAGCGTAAACAAAAAAGCATGAGCTGCAATAATAATGAAAAAAAGTTGAGTCAGATTGCCGGTATGTAAAAGCTAAAAGCGAAAGGTGACCCAAATTAATTTTATTGAATGAATCGATGCATGCTTTGGATGCCACATCTTTATGAGTACATTTAAAATATGTGCTCCTGCAACAACACTTTAGAGCCACTTCGTTCACCTAATTAAATTCGCATAATAACGCAAATTGCTACGGTATTGCTAGCATGTGCAGGAATGTGAAGATCAACGATCTTTAATTATATGCGTTGAAAGGTAGGAAGGTGTAAATACAAGCAAAACAAAAAACGAAATTCTAGTTAGTTCAGAGAAGCATCGCCCAGAGTGACGAATTTGTTGAAATCAGTCTCAGTCATATTCTAACGCAACGATTACACGAGTCAATAGAGCTGACGGACAGTCCTGATTTTGTCTGTCAAATTTACTGACTGGAAACGATTTGCGTTCGATCAAGTGACAGTCATTTCATTTAAAAAATGTCGTCAAGCGATGCAAATATCGGAGTGGCGGGTTTATTGGTTCTTAGAATTTTGGAAGATATTGAAAAGGATGACAGAAGACTCCAGCGAAAACGGAGGTACTGGACAAATTCTTTTCTTTCCAAAAGACTTATGTTCGACATAGAGACGAATTTATTGGCAGATTTGCTATATGATGACAACAGTAATCATACAAATTTTCTAAGGCTGCCTTACGAAAAATTTTGTGAATTACATGAAATGGTAAATACCCAAATCTTATAATCGTTACGTGAACTAATTCTGTTATATTTTCAGGTGTATCCGATAATCAGAAGCAATGTGAAATGCAATAACATCAAAAGTGCGATTAGCAGTAACATTAAGACTCCTCGCTACTGGTGACAGTTTTAAATCTCTAGGGTACCTTGCCCGGATATCTCCATCAACAATTAGTGTATTTGTGCCGACAGTTTTAAAAGCTATATACCAGTGCTTGCAACCGAATATCCTTAACATATTAAAGAAAAATAATAAAAATGTAAATCAAAATAAACTTTTATTTCTTATAATGTTAATTTTGAACATTGCCTGGTATAAACATAAAATATAAAATAAACTTTTTCGGCTCTAAAAATACTGTGCATACTGTTCAGTAGCATCATTTTGGAAACTGATATTAGATGATTCTAAAGCAACAGATATAATGTCGCCCGAAGCTCCGCTGGTGTGGTATGAAATCGGGACTGTCGATGTTGATATCGGTCTAAGGATGCGTTGTTTCGGTATGATTTTTATTCTTTTGCTTGCTGTAACCAAATCCAACCTCCTATTCATTAAGTTTTGCTGTATTTCCTGCATAAACAGCAAAGCATCTTCTTCGGGAAATTTCCTGATGGATGTGTTTAAATATTGACAAAACGAGTCAATTTCATCGTTAGCTGCTCTCTTTGTTGATTGCCATGTAAACTCCAGTACATTTTCTATTGCACTCAAATATTTGTCTATGCCTAATGGTTTTTTAGTGCATTTTTCGTGTGCAGTATCACTTAAATTGTGGTTGATATCATTGTTTCCACTAGCAAAACTTTCTGAATCGTCTTCCTACAAAGACAAATAAAAAAAATTTAAAAATTTTTCGTTTTAGTTTCCACAAAATCAAGGGGAGTGGGAAGCAATCAGCACGGATTTTAAAAAATTGTGGCATTTTCCACATACATTGGGAGCACTTGATGGAAAACACGTTCGTATAAAGCAACCGAATAACTCCGGCTCAAACTTCTACAATTACAAAGGCTTTCATAGCATAATCCTATTAGCATTGGTAGATGCTCATTGCAAATTTATTTATATTGATGTAGGATCAAATGGAAGATCCTCAGATAGTGGCGTGTTTTCTTCCTCAAGTTTATTTAACTATATGAAGTCTTCAGAATGCTGCTTCCCTCCCCCAAAAGCACTACCGGGTCAGTCATCACTAATACCTTATCACATTGTTGCCGACGATGCTTTTGCATTAGATAAAACTCTAATGAAACCATATAGTAGATGTGGCCAACTATCTTCGTTGCTGGAAATATTAAATTACCGGCTATGCCGAGCAAGACTGACGGTAGAAGCAGCTTTTGGTAGAATGGCAAGCAGATTTCGAATATTACACCGACCAATTGAAACCAAAGTGGAAACAATAGATTGGATAATTAAAAGTTGTTGTGTGCTGCACAATTACTTAAATATTCCGGGAGAAAACTCACGATTACCAGAGGATCTTCGACCTGATAAACTTCCAGAGACAATAACAAATATACCGACACAAAATATCAGTTCACGGTACCAAAACGCTAATCAAATCCGTGATGAAATTGCTTTGTATTGCACAAAATCTGGCAATGTCTCTTTTCAATGGGGAAAAATTAAAATTAAATTTTTCAACTCATATACCTGTTTCATTTCAATATTGCATGAAGCTGTTCTCTTGCTGATAACCCGATCAAGGAATCTCATTTTTTCACACCAAAAGAGATTTGATAAGTAAACATCCTCCGTCCCTTGTCCCGACTTCCGACAATTTACTTTGTTTCTTTCTTCTGTGTACGTACCACGGAGCGCTTTCACTTTTTTTTTAACAAAATCTGTGTCCGTTTTCATCTCCTTTGCCACTTCATTCCATACTTTATTTTTTATGTCCGTTCTTTTGTATGCATCACTGCTTATATCGCACAGGCAAGGATTCTTCTCATAAGCATCTATTAGTTTAATAATTTCTTCTTTATTCAGTTTCCTTCCCGTCATTTTTTTTCTAAAAATTTACACATTAAGTCCCAAACTATATTCAGTTGCACCAGCTTTATAGAGCAATTGTACAAACTTTTAACCTTTCGGCCATTTTAATTTTGCGTTTTGACAGTTCATTGACTAGTCCGTACTGACTCGTCAGAAATCTTGTCAGTACAGACTGGTCAGTAAAAGAGAATAGTCAGTAGGGGTTTACACGAGCCTGTGTAAGTGTCAAACACTGTCAGTGTCAGTTCTACTGACTAGTGTAATCCCCGCGTTAGATAAATTATATCTCAACCACGCTCTCTTTCTTTCTAATTTAATCGCCATACCAAGGAGGGGAGCTATGCACACTTTTATTGCTTTGCTAGTGTTGATAATATGTAGCCATCAAAAATAATTTTGTAGAATTTATCAGTATCACTTTCATTAACTACCACAGCAGTATCAACTGTAAAAATCTGCTTTACGAAAGTCAAAAGAATAAGATTGTGTGAAACCTATGTTAGGGTTAGGTGGAAAGTTATGATATAAAAACAAGTGCAGGATGAGAAACCTCAATTAACCAAAGAAATTTCACTTAAAGTGACATCATTGCTGCTAGCATCAAAAGTAAATGCAAAGTCAAGCAGTCTATTGGAGGAATTCAGGATGCAGTTTATTTGTTTTATGCATTAAGCGCTCAGAGCGTCAAATATGGTGAATTTAACAGAAGATAAAACATTAATTGAAAAATAAAATTATTTGTTTCGTATTCACCCCACCTGAGATTCGGCAAGCTAAGATCTTAAGATCTCCCACCAAGGTTCGATCGTCATCAGCTCCACATCTGTCAGCAATCCATTCGATAGCAGGAACGTAAATATTTTAAGTTTATAGATTTTTTTTAGGTTAAATGTAGATATTCACAAGAAAAGCTTTTTTCTATTCGGCTGTAAACGCACAAAAATTATTTCCAGTTGGTTATTAGTTACTTCCCTCGGTATGAACTTTAGCTTGCCAAAGCATTATGAAAATAAATTCACACCGGAATAATTAAAATTAAATAATTCACAAAAATTAATCGACTGGAAACGGGTGGCAAAAACAAGTCCCAATTTGGAATTATGGTAAGACAACTTCCAATAGAGGACAGAATAATATAAATGAACGGCCTTAAAATGCTTTGCTCTCTCTTTCTTGTTAAGTTCAACAGAATATGTGACCTTGGCTAAATTTTTTTTTATTATGTTTTAAACTTCAATCAATTAAATCAAAGTAAAAACCCTATCGGTGTGACAGAAACACGGTTTTTAGGCGAAGGGACGGTAAGACAAGAATAATTTAACCAAATTTAACCAAGTTAAATTGCTAATGTCAATTCGAATTAAACGTCAGATTCTTGTTTTTGCACTGTGTGTTAGTTAATTAATATTCGTTAAATTGTTCCGGCAATTGAGTTAATTTTAAATAAAAACATTCAAAGTCATAATTTAGTGATTAAGCCTTGGACTTGGAGTTAATACACAGGAGAATATTTCAATAATGAATTGTGCTGTGCGGTGCCGAAGTAATTCAAGAAAGCCGTTTTTTAGGCAAGTTGAAGTCTGAAATTAATATAAAAAGTTACTTTTCCGCAAATAAGTGCAAAAGAAGTAAAAAAACTGGAAGGGAAATAAAAATATCTAGATAAGTGTTCAAAATATTTAATTGTTTACGTTTTTGTTTTGCCACCGTATTATACCCTAGAAGAAATCTAGAATGTATACTAAGTTTGTCATTCCATTTATAACACCTAGGAATAATGCTAGTAGAAAAAAATGAAATAATATTAATATTATATTAATAATAAAACTTATTTGATATTTGCATGTCCGTCCTCACTATAGCTCCAGCACGCGTTTACTTAGGCAGCTGAAATTTTGCACACGATCTTTTAAAAAAAAAGGTCGAAAATGGGTCAAATTCAATAACTCCTTCGTGGGTTTCCATACAAAAATTTCTTTTTTTACTATATTTTTGAACACTGCCTGAGAACGCGTCTACGTAGACAGCTGAAATTTAGTATCTACACTGTGTTTTCATAGGATTAGTAAATAAAGTTTCAAAAATGGACTAAATCGGGCAAACTGTCCTTGGTGTTGCCAGTCCTATACGATTTTAGTGTATTGAAAAGTTCTTCAGAATGTGAAATGCTAGAAATTTGCTTATAATTATCTTGACTGTCCGATGAACCGCTTTAGAAATATATGCAAAAAACTACTGCAAAAATCAAACTTTCATAGATATGGGTATCATAAGAATTGATCTTAGACCAATTCAAGCTGTTTTACTTTTTGTGTGTTGTGCAATGTGTCAGTGGCAGCACACAATTTTGTTTTATTTTAAATAATTACCCCGAACCCTCCTTCAAAAATATTTCAGATCTACTATACTGCCATGAGCATAACGAATATATAAACAGAATTCCACCACATAGTGGGAAATCCTGGAATTTTTCGGGCTTATTGCGCTTCCTGTGGTTACATGTTCTAAGCAAAATATAGAGAGAAAAAACCGAAGAAAAATATTAACATTCGATGGAGATTATATGTTTGGAGGATTTTGGTATTTTGAATTTTTATGCTGTTTTTATTTTTTTTTAGCTTTGTGCTAAATTGGATAACCATAGTTTATTATTTCTGCGGTGGAAAATTTGTAAATAATTAAGTTAAGGTGAATTTTAATTTTTAATAACAACATACAAAGAGAAATAACCCTTATTTCGGTATTTGTTTACATGTATATATGTATATATCTTTTTTTTAGTTTGTAGGGTCTGAACACACGAGGCGCTAAACATAATTAACCCATTTTATTTCAATGCTGCAATAACGCAACAAAAGACACGTGCAAATAAATGTATTTTAGCTTTCTCTTCTACGAACTCAACCGTAATGGTAGATTTCCAATAAATAGAGAAACCGCTAAGGACAAAAATAATTTTTTACCAGTTGATTCTTCCACTTTGTTGTAAACAGTAGTGTTGTCTTTCGAAAAAAAAAAAAATTGTACGAAACAGATCATGAGCATTCGTGGGTGTAACGAACCATTTCCAAGTAACCTCTTTTCTTGACGAACGTAGCGTATAGTTTTAGACCTAACTGTAGTTGAGAAAAATCATTCATAATTTCATAACCGACTGTAAACTTCTCATTCCTATCCCTACTCCAATACAATGTAGAAATTATCCAAATGTGCCACAAGAAAAAGTATAAAAGCATGCACGCCATTCACTTCTTTCTTATTGGATTCCATTGGCTCTAGCCAGCTCGTCTTATCCTCAGCACACCTTCGTGATGTATTTCTGTAGGTGTTTTCCGTCCCGTACACTCTCGTGATGTATTTCTGGGAGTGTTTCCCTTTTTGTCACTCTCGTGATGTATTTCTGCGAGTCACTTGCTTGCGTTCTACATACTCCCATGACGTAGTTCTGTGAGTGTTTCTATTTCCTAGGCACATCATCGTGATATAATTCTATGGGTGTTTCTGTCTGTAAGGTAAGGTAGAACCGTTGAGAGTATATAGTACTGGTCAGGAAATCGTTTAGTCTTACATGCATTCATTAAAAGTACCATTGTAATAAAATAAAGGACAGATACAGGTAAAATGTGAATAAGTATACTGTTCTTATAAATATATATTGTTACAGACTTTGTCTGCTTCGTGGTCCGTAGCTTGAAACTTGGACCTTAAAGTTATTTGTCTGGTACAAAACGTGGTCCGTAACTCGAACCTTGGACCGTTAGGTTAGTTGCCTGGCCGAGCGGGTATCCTGGCATCAATTGTCGCCCCAAGTGTTCGATGTAAGCTCTATTGGCTTGAACAAAAACCACAAAACGAATTTACCTGGTATTCCTCCTTGCCTCTGGGCTGCTGAGGTCAGACCTTGCACCGGGATCCCAGTAAAAATAATTACTCTTCCTCCGATCAGCTGGAAATTAGTTGGAGAGACACAGCAAAACAATAAAAGGACTTCCTTTTCCCTTAATAGCGGGCTTCAACTCCTTGATGCTGCGTATAAGACTACGTGCCTTTTTCCTTTTTCGTTATGGCGTCCAAAAAAAATCACACAAGACTCCGACTTTTCCTTCAGACCTCTAATTATTCCTCGGATAATAAAGTTCGACGCAGGAAGATAAAAGATGGCACATCAAATAAAACTCGGACTTTTTCCAGTTTAATTAAATTCGGTATTTTATTTTGTTCTCGTTTTTTAATAAAAATAAACTCCGCTTTTTAGAAATCGACAATCTTCTTCTCTCTTCTAGAACTTAGGTCGAACAGAAGAGTCTAGACCAAAAATTTACAAAATTCATTAGTTTTCTTGCGCCTACGTGCCCTACTCTACTACATTTTACATTCTTCCAATCTTATTTGGCGACATCTATTTTGACAAGTTTACATCTACTAAATTATTGTCTATTGATTTTTATAGCTAATATGACTTTCTTACCTATTTTCAGTTCAATCATCTGATTTTACTTATTTTAATTATTTTTGCATCTTCAATGCAAGTTTCGAATCAATTTTTTATGCACATTTTCAACATTACTCTTCATTACTTTTCTATCTAATACAACTTTCATTGTTTATTTCATGTATTTTTCTTTCTGTGGTTAGAAATGCCCGTTCGTTTTCTCTTTTTAGGATTATTTCAATTTGACTTATTCGTCTTCCGCTTTTGGGTTGGAAATGTCAGTTTGTTTTGAAATTCTATAGCCTGGAGACTACACGAGCCAGTGGAACTGACACTTGCACAGCCTCGTGTAAACCACTACTGACCAGTCTTTGCTACTGGCTAGTATGTACCCGAACGCAAGACGTTTGTAGTAAGTAAAACTGGAATGCAAAATCAGGACTGTCCGTCAGCGCCACTGACTCGCACAATCGCCGGGTAAGTGTCCATTTATTTATTGGTTATTTATTTTTCTAAGTTTGTTAGATTCTTATTTTGAAAGTCAGCTTATTTCTTGGTTTTTCGAACTTCCCACATTTGTCAAATTGGTTTATTCAAGGTATATTGGAGACCAGGCGTTCCCCTTAAAATGTTGCCACATTGCAAATAATAGCCTGTGACGTAATTCTGTGACTACTGTATAAACATTTTTATAGGAAAGACAGTTAGAGGAGGGAGTATTGCGTTCTCTCTCTGTTCCGCGCTTTCTTATACATTCACGTCACTGCTGGCGGAGTGTGGTTCGTAATGGGAATATCTTGTATTGGGATTATTTGTACAACTCGCTAGATGGCTACAATTTTTTTACGGAATGGTACCGATAGACTTGGGCCGAGTCCTTACTTTGGTAAGGGGCTCCACTATTGCTCGATATCTGTTTTCCGATATAGAACAGCTGACCGACTGAGTAGTGTCAAATTTCGATTTTTTAATTCTTTATTGTTTACCCTTCAGTGTTTTATTTCTATTTTTAATAACAGTACTGGATAAAGACCTTAATTTGCATTAAATGGATATAGGAGAGTATTGTAACGTTCATGCAACTTCTAATCAGGAATTTGAAGACATCAGTCAACAGAAACCAGTAAAATTAAAGAAATTCTCCTGGTAGAAAGCGGGAGAATTTCATAATTTCATACAAACTCAAATGGAGTTTTTATTTTTTGGCGATGCCAATCTTTCCAAAGATTACAATTGGTGAAAGAAGAACCACTTATGCCTTCTGAAATCAAAATTCAACAAATGAGGTAAGTCGTTCTGTAACAATATATATAAAAATATGATTAGAATAAGTTGCGTACAGTGAAATTTTATATTAGGTTAGAGGTTAAGCCAATAATATATAATTGATTATTTGTTTATGTAAGTGGGCCTTGTAACTCACGAATACCCGGAATCCCTAATAACGGCTCACAAGGAAAACTGACTGTTAAAACCAATATTGAGATAACGCATCACTGGGAATAGAACTGCATTGCTTTTATTTATTTATTTATTTATTTATTTATTTATTTATCATTAGTTGTAATTACATAGATTGAAATAATATAACCTAATTATCAACTAATGTAAAGAGCCACGGGTACTAGGCCATCTGGGCAGGCGTTGCTTTTATTTATTATAAAAATATTGTATGCTATTGAGTCAAGTGAAATAAGTCCGGATGAAATATTACTCTAGCTGATTTCAATGCTGATACTGATAAGTGTTCCGGTGTTAGGATTGCCATGATCCAAACAGGATAAGCCGGCGATTGCTTTTAGCTTCAACAACTGCAACTTTTACCAAAAAAGACGATTTTGGTATTGATATTGGACTTGATAGTGGCGATGACTTGCAGTTGAATAAAGTAGGAACGATGCTCCACGGCCAAAAGAAAACATATAATAAATATAGAGGTGGAGTGGATCGGCTGGATAATCATGACTCGAATTATCGCATAGGAATAACCTTTTCTTACATTGGGACATTGGCAAAAATATATGGATGTATGTTAAATGCTTTAGAGTTTCGGCGATGTCTTGTTGAGGAACTATACACTAAGAGCTGGACGATCTTCCAGGTAAAATAAATTTCTTGTTATTGGCCCATATATAATATTAACAGAATATACCAAACTCCATTGCACGATTTGCTCAAGCCAAACAACAAAACGTTGAGTTTCTGCAAAGCTCCTCTACATGATAAATGTTTTGAGACTTTCAAGTTCAGCTAAAATAAGAATTTAATCCTTATATAACTATGTAAATTATATTTTTTATAAACAATTTTCCTTCATTACTTTTTTCGTTATAAAAACTTTGTTAATTTTATTAAATAAATAAATAAAATAAAATCTAGTTTTGCTCTTAAACCCTTAGTGATAACACAATTTCTCTACCTTTAGCAAATAAAAAAAAAATAAGATCAATTGAAATTCTTAATTTTCTTAAAGATTTATTATAATTGCAGATCAAGTAAAATTTTGAAAGAAAAAAAATAATTCCGGATGAAATGGGTTAATGCACTAGGCCATTACTACCTTTTGATTAGAACAAAATTAAGAAAAATGTTTGCGATTAAATTTGGAATTTGATTTTTGTCGCCAATTCAATTTTCATTTATTGTAAATTTATTTTTACCTTCCCTTCCCTTATGCCTAATTAACAAGGGTAACTTCTAAATTTGAGTATGACGGCTAATTATTTTCACCGAAATTCCACGAATCATTAAAATGAATAATCGCTGTACACACGTGTTGGAGACATTCATAAAATAGAAAAGATTCTCTACCTCGCTTCATTTGAGTCTCGTTTGTTTGAAGCTAATATGTTATATGCTCGCTTTTTCACGTATATTTTCCCTTAATTGACTTTTGCTATTATTTTGTTTTCGCAGACTCTACCCACTTTGATTCGAGAGTAATGGGAACCTTTCCGAAAATATAACGAGACGTTCACACAATAATTATTATGAAATGCGACGTTAACTTTTCTTGCACACGTTGACTCTAGTTATGTGAAGGTTAAGCTGTTGTAATTGAAACGAAGTGTCTGAAAAATCATTTCAGTGGAAAATAATTGATGAACAGGATAATCACTCGTTTCATTTCAGTAAACTCCTATTGGCATTAGTCATCATGCTGTTTTGAGGATTTATTTTATTTACACTTATTAAATTATATTCGCAAAGGATTGATTTTGTGAAATCTGTACGTACGCGGCGAATATGTCGGCCGATCTAAAGCGGTTTAGTAGTGTTTTGAAATGTTCGACACAGGCCTAGATCATGCAAAATAAAAATACAATTATAAGCGAGGTATTTTAATTTACCAAAAACGATTATGTATTTCAACCGTTATATAACATTTAGATTACATATGTTATATGTTCTTTGATATAGCCCAGTTGACACTTATGCATGCATATCAATTTCGTGACATTCGTAAATTACTAAATTGTGTTGCTTTCTCTATTTCTTCCTCTCTCCACTTACAAGTTGCAGCCATTTTTAAATTCCCAGCAGCATGATCTACTAACGCAAAAGTTAGAAGTCATCGAACCTTTTATACCAGCACATGCTTGTGAGCTGGTTGACCAGCTTAGTGCTCACATTATACTTTTTTCAAACTGATGCCACTAGCACTAATTGATCAGCAAAAGTGTCAACTGACCTTATAGGATTATCGAATGAACAGATTAATGATTTGATATTGACTAAATGGGAGAAATGGTTAGATAGAAGGGATACCTACGAAGCCCGGATGGGATCGATATCTGGGATGAATGAACAGATAAGATTGCTAGGTGGGTTGGATGGGATGAATTAAACGGAATAAAAAAATTTGTTTTCAAAGTATTTAAACATATTGTTACAAAGATCTCGGATTTAGATCCCCGCAATGAAGATAAAAGTTGCACATTTCCGATGTAATGGGGAAAGCATGACAGCACGTCTGAGCGAGGACCCAAAAACCCCAGAGATGGCGACACTTTCCCCCAAATGCGGCGAAGTCGGCCCCAACAAAATTGAGCCAGAGATTTCCCCAGGCGGAAAGTAGAGATCCAAAATAAAGAGGTCCGGGCAAGATCGTTTTGAGGAACGACGACGAATAAAAAATTCGATTGTCAAGACGTCAACCACGAGTAGTATAAAGCTGAACAAAGCAGATCGGAAAGATTTTTTTAAACTAAATTTAAAAATTGAATTTGTGGATCCGTTAAAGAACGAGCAAGCTACAAAATGGTTTCTCTGGTCCCGCTTCTTTTGTTCCAAGCATTCTCTTTCGCGTTCAGAGAGATGTTAGAGCTAGAGAAATGTTAGGCAGAATGAATTTTTATTTTATTTTTATCTGGAGAAAATATACGTTTACAGGTAGGTGTTAAATCCTTCGACGCCTCGCCACTGGTGTATATGCAAGTAATTTTGAATACTACTTTATAAGTAATATTGGTAGGTATTGCTAATCTGTTTTCACAAAGTCAAAATTTTGCAAGCTCGCAATCGAGAGCTTTATTTTCTGCCACTCAGCCTTAATATGAATTGTTTATTTTTTTTTATTATTATTACCAGCACTTTCTTGATATTTTTTTTTAAATAAACTTTCTTATGTCCTCTGTATGGTAGTGTGCTATTAGATTGTGTCTGTTCACAATTGTTACAATTTCAAAAAATTTCGAAATAGCTTTAACTCTCCAAAAATTAACAGCTTACCAAGATGTGTTGTAATCCCAATAAATGTAAAACCAATTCAGTCCAATGAAATAAGGAATAATCAACCCAAAGTCGGATCTGGAACAATCTTATGAAGCATCTGAACATTTTTTTTTGAATACCTGTAATTGCATTTCCCTTTCAGAATTAGCATTAAATTAGTTTGTCTCAATTTATATTATTTATAATGTTTTGCCTGAAGTAACTCATCTGGAAAGATTAAAGACAAATTTCTGTCAGATTATACATTAGCCCCAGCAAACGTCTTAAGAAATATCTTCATTTTATCTTTGAATTTCAGCAAATTTTGTCAATATCCATCTATCGAGGAATTCGTATTCATAGTGGGCAGCAGGACGTATTTTATGTGTAAGGATATTAGAAAGGTTAACAGGGCATGTCATCGTCGCCAAGACGTGTGCATAACTTAATTGTAAGAAAAAGTCAAAAATCATTTCCAGAAAATTCGCTGAATAATCTGAGCTCGAATGAGACAAATCTGATTATATTTTGTCAGCTTCGATGTGATGGATAAAAGGACGCATAATGAATATTCGACTTTGAATTTATTTTGTGAAATGCTTTTAACGATAACAAAAGTGGAGTTGGTCTACGTCTTTATATTTTTTAACGTTCCACGTGCTGTGTTTTCGCCTTCATAATTTATGCATTCGTTTATGCCATAAATGCTTGCAATATTTGAACACAAGAAATTCATCAGACTGAAATATTTCTCATAAGTTATTAAAGACTTTTTATGGTGATGTTAAATTAAATGGATGGGGCAAGTATAATAGCAAATCAAAACTCAAACAATATCCCTGTTGAAGGTCACTACAGTCATGCCTGAAGTCCTTTTTGACAAGAACTCCATACCTATTCAGAATTACTTGTACTGTGGTCAACTCCACCTCTACACAAACATGATTAATTTTTGTATGAGGGATTTATATATTTTTTCCTTTCATCCGCACGCAATAGAAACTTTTGACTTCTTTTCTTGCTATGTAATTATGTCAAAATAAGAGTTAAATATGGGGAAATCCTGATAGAAATTTGAAAAAATTGAGCACTGCAGATGGCGCTGTTAAATTATTTTCAACCGAAATCATCTAAATTTGAAATTGAATTTTGAATTTAACTTTTCTTGCTTTCGAGGCTGGCATGCATATGGTGCTCTCTAACGTCATAACCTATGTAGGACCTCGCTACAAAATTGTACATCTATTCTTGCTACAATTTACGTTCTGGTTGCTCAGGACTCAATCCTTGGGCCGTTTCTATTCATAACTTGTTGTGACTAGTACCTAACCTCCACTCACCAATGTTGTGTAGTATATCTACCTTAGTGAATCCACTGGATTAATTGTATGTCAAATCATTCATGATTTAAAATTTGTTAATTCGAATCAAATTGTATGGCTATCTGTAGTATGTACAAGTATACAACAGCCCCATTTTCTGCAAGCTTGATTTTGTCTGTCTGGGAAAGTTAATAGTACCATTTGTCAACGATATTCGTTATTATCAATAAGCTTCCTCACCATACTCATTTATTTGCATATGTCACCTAAAGGCAGAGCAGTCAACGAAATTTTAATTAATTGCAATGAGAGAGATTATGGTGCACAGGGCATTATTTTGATTTGTGTGTTTCCTGCTATCACTTTCATGTCATTTTATGAATGGCAGTAGATCCTGGGGATCGTATAACAAAGATTATCCAATTATATCTTATATCTGGTGCAAGTAAGACTAACGTACGTTGAGCATAACATCGTCTAGTGCACTCCTTTCAGCCAGGAAAATAGTCCGGACTATTTGAAAAAAATATAGCCCTGACTTGTAATCTCCCGAGTCCAAATGATATTAACGGATCTTCACCTTTGGCTATCTTTGGCATGTAGGGGAGGAATTTCGTCTACCAAAATCTGTCAATCAATGATCCAAAAATTGGTGACATGGCTTATGGTAAACTCTGGTCCAAATAATTGAGTATAAAAGATAGACCTGGCAAGATTGTCAGTTGACTCATTTTGTCTGACTGGACTGCTTCTCCATAATTCTGCCCATGTTAAAATCCCACGCTTACTTAGAAGCAATCTGTGAGCTACATGAGGGGATAGCAGTATGCTTTTTCTTGGTATCCATATTAAAAGCAAAGTTTGCTGCTACTGTAATAGTGAAAATATGAGACTAGAAAAGAGTGGTGTGGAAAGAAAATACGGCCATCGCGGACCCATTATCTTTGAAATGGCATAATCCGTGCAATTCTTTATAGCCCTGCGGGAGTCGTCCGATGAAGCTTTTACCTCAGTGCACGTCTTCACTGCTCGAAACGCTCAGTTATATAATTGATGTCGCATAGAATATCTTATACTATACTGTAAATGACCGGAGAGAAGAATCAGCGAGTCCAGCTAAGAATTGGAGCAACACCTCTCCCTATGACTCTGACTGACTATCGAAATTCACTGCTGACGAGCTTCTCTACAAAAAAATCAATTATTAACATACTTAAACCTCCCGAAATATCCAGAAATGCTACTCTATTTAACCTACCACGATCCATTGTTCCTTTAATGACCATAATCAGTCAGTGGAATACGTCTCCTTCCATTATCCCCTTCGGTATGCGTCCTACGGGAAAGCTTTGAATCCGTTGACTTTTATTTATTTACATAGACCATCTCTAGATATTTCAAAAATAATTAAGTGAGCCTTCTTATGCATGTAGGTACTAGACACTTGAAAACTTCGGTTGTATAGTAGTGGACAAGTCACTGCTACTAAGGGATGGTAATATTAGTTCACCAATTCTTCCATCCTGCAGTCTGAGAACTTAGCCATCAACTTAAAACTGTAGTCTTCTTCTTTCGAGTTTCGACTCACTTGTATCGCAGTTTTGTTACTGGTTCGCGATTGCGATATTCATAAAGTTCCTGCTAGAAGTTGCATTTGGGAATTTTGTCAACCACCTTGATGATACCAATACAAAAACTGAAGCAAAGATCAAAAAATAAAGTGGGTTCCCAGAAATTATGATCCAAACTAAAGGAGACGATTCAGGGGTGCTGACTCCCTTTTGAGATAAGGCGATGGGAAGGTGAAAAATGAAAATACCTAAAAACTACTTAAAGCCCCCTTTTCTCTCTTCCTCTCTTCTGCGCTCCACCAATACGAGCTTCAATTTTTTTCATGTTTTTTGCGACCTATTTTGCACGATGTTTCATAAACTTAATTTCTTCTTCAAGAAATAGAACCTCATTACATTTTGATGGTGTAGTCTGAAACACGCGCTACAGGTATGGAACTCGCAAAAATAATTAAATAATTGGGAAATTAAATATATAACAAAAATTTATGTCGGGTTAATAACGAAAATTTCTGAAAACATGGTAAAAAATATCCTTTGATTATTATCAAAATTAACAATTTTTTTTCGAGAGTGTTACATGTATGCAGGCATCCCTTTATCCCGGTAGTAGGGTTAACGTGTCGATGAATGTAGGTACACATCGTCCTTAATAATGACGTGTTCATTGTAAAGTTATATAGAGAAGCAACCCCGATAACGGCATATTAATGCAGTAGCGAACTCAATCTGGATTGAATGGCTGCCGAAGCCCCGCGTTCATGAAATTAACGTTGCCCTGCAATAATTATTTGATTTTACTAGGGACTGGTGCATTATGGCAACAAAAAGTTTGCATAAAAGCCCTGCAAATTTATCATCAATGCAAATACGCTTACATAAATGGATGGCTATATAAACATGGCGGGCATATTGCAATTTGAGGGCTCCGGTTGTGTTTCGATAGCCTCAGAGGGCCGGTAACCGTGTTATATCATGTGTAGGGTTGCAGTCAGTAACAACAAAGTCCAACATAATGGCCAGAGCTTACTTTTATAATATTCGAACATAGCCCGACTACGAGGGCAGATAAAGCTGTATGTACAAAAGCTGTGCAAAATTTTTTGCGTTACTTATATATATATATTTTTTTTATTAATAATATTTGATTTATAATTTGCAGTAACTTTTGACAAAATATTAGCTCTTCGTAACTGCGTTACTGATTTTTATTGAAAATTTCTTGTTTTCATATTTTATTGAGTAGGTTAAGATATTTAAGAGATTTCATGATATCTTTTTAAATAATTAGTTAAAACTTACATAAGTGCTTTTTGATAGTGCGGGTCGGTTGATATTGATGCCTTCATAATCGTCTTCATTAGTGTTATCCTCTAACCCATTTTCCGTACTGAGAATCTGGGCTTCCCTCCATATCATTGGCTCATCTTCGTCGTCGGTCTCGTTGTTAGCACTACAACTCACCATTTCTGTGACCATTACTGTGACCATATGATCCAACGCATCTCTTTTTGTAATTGCAAGAAATGAAATATAATAAGGTATCTGGGACAGGTTTCTCTGAGTGACCCCATTGATGCCAAGTGTCCAGACCCCAGCCGGATGGATATATTTTTGGTTTCCGCATCATTTTTAGTCTTGGTGGTATGTTCTAAGTACATGATACCGTCTTTCGTTTGGTAATGAAGCTGGGTTGAAGTTACTTTTTTTTGTCGATTTTGCGAAACGTTGGTGGCGGACTTCTTCCAAAGTCTCCTCTTATATGTTGGTAGCAAACACAGCAACGAGAAAGCGTGCTCCACCTTTTGCGATTTCTTCTGGTTTTGTATTCTGATCTTGGAAGATGCCAATGACATCATTCAGTCCTGTTTTTTTGTTTTTTGACAAGCGAAACAAATTTAGTTTTTCCATGGTTGAAAAGGTATAATATCATATCACAGTCGCTAACCGTATGTATAAACAGGTTATCTTTGGCTGCTATTCGCGAAATACACTCTTTCAGCAGTTTTCGTTGAGGAGTTATTTTAAAAAATCCAATTCTTTTAACCTTTAATCCAAGATGACGGACCACGCGGACCCCCGCCAAGGTCCGAAACTTGGATTTTTCATCAGACCAGGAACTAGTTAACATATATTGTTTAGGCCTATACAGGTCTAAGCGAAATAAGGGGTGGTGCGGGGTAGATAATTGAGAAGACTGAGATAAAATTTGCAATAGTCAAATTTTATTTATCACACTCAATTTGTTTGTCTGACAATTTTTTTTCAATGTAAAAAATGTCTTAGCTTTGGAAATATGATAATTAAAAAAAAAATTGAAATTAATAATACAAAATACCTAGTAATTCAAGCAAATGATAATTTAAATTAATAAACAAAATAATAAGCCAAAAAAATAATTCCAAATAAAAATATTAATAATTATATAATAATGAAATACAACCAAAAATAAAACGAAACGTAAGAGAATTCAATAAAAAATGCAGAAGATTATGTTTTATTAATTTGTAAAAATAAAAAAAAATCTTATTAATTTTTATTTTATACAAGGCTAATTGTAGATAGGCGTCACTGCAGACTGCAGTCTATATAGGTATTTTGCCGGAATTCAGAATGTAACTTCCGGTATGGGAAAAGCTGAAAAAACAAAAATTTAATTACAATAGACTTTTTCAGTGACAGTGTCACTCATCCGACTTTTGGATAGGTCACTGCTCAAAAGCTCAGCAATTTATGTATAGGTTCAATTTTGCCCAAAGATTTCCTTGACTATGTTGATTCGACTCGGCAGACTGCTAGAAATGCAATGATTTTTAGTTCGAGCCCCTGCCTTATTTATACTTTGGAAATGTACAGAGCAAAAGCGGGCTCAGGAAAAAGTGCGTAGCGTTGCATGTATTAGGCTTCAGCTGTGCGTATGTGGAACAATTTTTTTATCAGCTTACCTCAAGGAATCGCGTGGTATACCGGAAGGTATCTATCTGAATCACCCTGTATATTAATATGAATTTGTTTATTTCTCCTTCTCTTTTTCAGAATATAAAAAGTTTGACGGATTGCTGTAGCGTATTGAAGCCGGATTCAGGGAGTTTCAGTGAGTTTGTTTTTATGATAAATTTGTTGTAATTCATTTCGTTTACATTAAGTAATTTGAGTTTATGGTTATTTTGAGGGTATGCTACTGATTTGATGATGCAAAGGAGTCCGAAGGGGCCAACAAAGATGGGTTAAATTCATCGTGGGATATTCTTGATACCTTTTTTATAGTTTGTTATAATTTGTAATGTTTTATTTTACGTTGTAAGCTTATAATGTTCCGCGGCGGAACATATATAATAATCGTTTCTACCCCAGCTTTTGTAAAACCAATATTGACTGGACTATGATAACATCACGATTGTCTGCTAAACTTTACATTGCCCTGGTATTATGAACCGGCTTTCGATAATTTATCTACCCCCATGAACGTAGAGGATCTACTCACATGAACGAAAAGGATCTACTCGTACCTCCTTCGTAAAAATAAAACTTTCACACAATTTAAATTTTTTCACTTTCAGTTTTAGTTTTCTTAATCATCTTTATAATGTTCATCATAATGCTAAAATTATTTTATTTCTTAAATTCGTCAAATATTTATTCAGTTCCAAGTAACATTAGGAATGCAAAGAGGCAATAAAAGCTTCATATAGCTCTGAAAGCATATTCAAAATATACTTCAAGTATCTTACAGATTTTTTTAATTAGCTGTCATACTTTCTGCGGTAACGCTTCTTTTATCAAGCAGCTTTTGGGCTATGCTACAGTTGGTTTATAGAGCAAGCTGTATAAATGTTTTTTTCTACATAATAAAAAATGCTAAAAACTTGCTATTATTTTTAATTAGAGTCGCGCTTTTAAACTATAAATTATTACTGAAAAGTAGTTCTTTCTTCATTCTACATTTTGTATCCAGAGAAGCGCGTTTACAGAACAAATAATATCTGACATCTAGCCACATGCATTTTTTTGTGAAAAACGCTTTTAGAGGACTCAACATATTTTAAAAAGCTTAGCGACTTCTTTGCATATCTTTTTGTCAGAAAACCTTGTTTGAAGCTGGAGAATTTCTAGTTATAAATGATCTGCTTTAGTTGAAAACAAAGTGTCATAAATAGATATTAGTTACAGAAAAACTGGATAGTCGTAACAATTCAAATACTGCGGTTCATAGGGATCAAGTTTTACAAAGTTTCTATTCTTCACTAAGTGATTGTGTTGCGGAAACATCAAAAAATAATTACAAGTAGCGATAGGTTTTTTCATGCTAAATGTTTGTTATTTAGCTTTTAACAATAGCTAAATCAGAGCTAGAAGTTAGATGTTTCGAAGCATATTATGGTTGAATAATTTAAAGGTTTAAATTTAATTTTTGTTTTTTATTATTTATGTAAATAATTGATTAACTTGCAATGACAGAATTTACTGCAATGTAATATTACTAAAGTTCAATGAATTTAATTGAAGAAAGTGGGGAAAAACATTTTATAAGAGCAGAAAAATTAGGGAATTGGGGTTTGCATTTGAAGTGTGTTGAGAGGATGATCCCATATATCTACGCGAGGGTCATTTTTTATATGCAAAGTAAGTGCATTTATGTATATCTGCAGGATTTACGGAAACTCAGATATTCAATGTGTGAATTTGAATTCGATAAACTTTCCTCCCAACGTTTTTTTACTGTAAGAAGAACTCACAAGTTTTGGTCTGGAGCACTGATATTACTATAGAACAAGTTTTAATGTAGTGTAAAGTGGACTTACATACGGTCGTGTATGGTTTGAAAGTGATTTAGCTGAATTTATTTTGACAGAGATAATTTTAGTGGAGGTATGGAAGACTTTTGCAATTTTTCTTCTACAACGACGGAACAACACATAGATTCCAAAGAATATCTAGTTGCAAGACATGTGGCAGACCTTGAAAAATTATCTGATTTTTTCGATCTTTACGACCCATTTCTAGCTACCGAAAAAATAATGTTTATTTGTTCTGGAATTATTGGCAATGACATAATTAACTGCTATAAAGCACGCGGAGAAAGTGAAAAATCTATGAAGTTACTGAAAATAAGTTTTCAAAACAAAAACAAATCAATCATGAGTAAAAGTTAACGGTGAAAAAGTAGCGATCAACTCTTCATTATAATTCCATAAAATTTCTTTAAATATTGACAGCAAAAATGATATGAACAAGATTTTGGAATATGACTTTGCTCCATTTCCTCTGTTACTTTTTACAGAAAATGGACTCAGAAAAGGACAAAACCTGAACTTAATGATGAATTTACAAGAATTAATGCTTTGCCAGCCTGTAATAATATTTTACATGTCATTGACGGTGGATTTTTACCAAATAAAGTCATTTGACAAAAGAACGATATACCTACTATTGAAGAAATTTCAAATAAATATTTTAATTATGTTCGAAGCCATTCTGCAGCTACAAATTTTGTAGTATTCGATAGATATTCTGATGTAAAATAAATGTAACTGTAAATCAGTATTTACAACATCCACTTCGATGTGCATGTAACCAGCAAAACGTTCAGGTCTTAAGAAATCTACAAACATCGCTACATTTGAATATCAACAAACAAGTAATACGGTTTTCGCCAGACAAATTTTTATCGCATCAAAGTAACAAAAAAAATTTTAGGCTTTACAAATTTTAAAATCCGAGTGATTTTAGTGGGGCAAACAAGCTCGCGAAGATGTCGATGCATTAATTATAAATATTGCAATAGAACTAGAAGACCCAAATAGAAATAATATATATAAATTGAAGAGAAATATATAGAAATTGAAGAGCTCGATGACATTAATAATCTCCGAGATCCTTCGGAATTTGAAAGTTTTATTGATGAAGAAGAATAAGAACAACCAAAATGCAAAAGATCTAAAATTTATTATAATAATTTCTCATAAATTTTTCATTTTATAAAAAATATTGATAAATTAATTGTTCTAATGATATATTCAAATTATCTTATTTAGTGACAAAATTGTAAAATATACGTTAATAAAAATGCACACTGGTCCAGCGAGTTTTAATTCTAGCTTACGACTTTTAGTACGGCGCGGAGGATTACCGTAAAAAACCTAAGTCTCAGGATGGTTTCCTCCACTTTTTCTTTGATTAAGTTCATTAAACTTTAGTAATATTACATTGAAGTAAATTCTGTCATTGAAATTTAATCCATAATTTACAGAAATTATAAAAAAAAAAAGAATTGAAAATCATAAAGTATATTGAAAAATTTGTGATCCGAAAAGTCATTTCTTTTGTGGTTTTTCTCAATTTTAAGCGATTTCATGAAAAATATTCCAACAAGATATATAGACCATTTTGAAGTAGATATTTCAACGATTAGCCAAGATAGAACATTTAAATCGAAAAAAACACCAATTAAGTTTTCCGTGGAAGATTTCTTTTTTTTTCTTTTTTTCGAAAAAATTATGCTTATTCAATGTAAAAAAGCAGGGACTGGCAATAACAATTATTTTCATTTTTTCCTAACCAAACAATCATTTAGAAAAAGTTTTTGTAGGATTAGCATTATTATTACCGAATTTTCACAAATTTTCTATATTATTTAAATTTATGATTTTTAATCAAAAGTATAAAAGTACCTTCCTTTTGGATTTGTATTCAAAAATCAGAAATAAAAATTAAAACCTAATTTTTATTTTTTAAATGAAAGAAAAAGAATGTAGACGAATTCACATCAAAAACCATAACCAAAAAATGTAAACCGACAAATTCAATATATTTTTGTTTAATAAATAAATATATAAGTAAAATTCTTAGTTTACCCTATTTTCCATGATTTTATTATTCATAGGAGCAAAAATCTTGTTTTAAAGTGGAATTAATTGAGTCTTTCGGTTTGCAATTTTGGTTCTTGTTTTTGATATGTAAGTGCCTAGATGATAGCCCGTATGTAATTTCCATCCACTCCCATCTGTCGTATAATCGCTGCATATTTCCACCCACATTTAATATCAACCACCAAAGTATTTTTCACCCGAAAAAACAATTTAGTGAAATGGAAATTATTTTATGAATTTTATTTTCGATTTTTAAAATGAAAATCAATTTTTAATTTTTAGAACAAAAATGAGAAAATAATTTTTTACATACTTATGATTTCTTTTTGAAACATGCATACCCGTTACGGTCTCTGAAAAAAAGCTATACTTTCACTAAATTTCATGCAGTTTGAATTATTTTTACGAGAGAAAATAATAAAAAGCTGAAAAATCGATTTTCCACCATTTTCTCGAAAAATTGGAGGTTATGTTGAAAAATTCCCCTTATATGAAAGTTTTAGATATTTTTATTATCTTTAACTTTGGCCAAGAAACTTTTCCGCTGGGAAGTCACATTTTGCCGAATTCGCAATTAACCATTTTGAACTTCTTACCCCCCCCCCCACCTACTATTCCCATATCTCGTGTTAAGTTTTTGTTTTTTCTCTTAATTATAACCTTAACTAATTTTTCGACTGTTATTATTTTTTTCTTTTCAAAAAGATACTGGCCCCCAGCCTGTAAGGCATATTTAAGCAGTTGCAAAAAATGTTTGTGTAAATTTTTACCTGTTAACAGCTATATCATAGCTATAAGGCAGCAGCCACTGGAATTTATACATTTCACCATTTCGACTGTCATTCAAATTGTTAAAGTTAAATCACAGCTGAATAGATGCAAATACAAATGTCATTTTTTTTCAGCACCCTTTTTGCAAATTCTTCCACATATGAATGCTCGCGCGAATTTGATTTTTCTAATCTTATCAGGGCGCGAAGTTTCGATATCTTGCCGAAAGTGCTTTTCTTCCTAGATGCAACGTTTTAATATTTATTATATGTGTAATTTGACAGTGAAAATTTGGAGGATTTACCCACATTAACTTTACTATACCTACCTTACCTTCACCTTTAGCTTTAGTTACGACCCTTACCCTATTATAAAAATTTTTGTAATCCTTTAGTATTTATTTTACTGTGCGATTAGGTACAGGCAATTTAATTAAATGGAACGATAAAATCCGTTGAAAATTCCCAGGAAAAATGAATGTTTTCTACACTCATGATAATTGTTAGAAGTCCATGCACCCAAATAAATTCAACTCTTTCGTACCTTTGTGTTAATTTGCCACCATTATAATTCCTACTACCCGTCTTCCTATTTCCCTTGAGTTCTATTTCAACTGAAAGTTCTCTCGAACAAACTGTTATGCAAGAAGCAAATTCTTAATGGTCAGACATTCTTTGATAATAGTCTTTGGAATGTCTTTAACAAGAAACTTGTTAAGGTAATTTGATGAAAGGACCTTGCTAGATTACAGCTCAGTTTTCCTGGTTTAGATATATGGATAACTTTCGCTTTCCTGCATATTTAAAGCATAACTATAAACAAACGGCAGACATGATCTATGTACTGTTCACAAATCAAAGTCAAGTCAAAGCATCATTGTTCTACTAACTCCAGATTTTTGAATAGACAGTGGTTGACTATCCATTTTTTACGTGGCTTTAGTAGTCTTTACTCACGACTAACAGTGCACTGTGATTTTTTCGTGACTTTATGTACATTTGTTTAGAGCCTATTGCAGAGTTTGCTGTTATCTACTGACCTTTTCAGCTGATAGAAGTTTAACCAGAGTAGCTTATCAATAGACAATTTTTTCCAGATGGCTGCATTGCCTTGTATAATTTATTTCTTTTAATCCCCTCGAAATGAGCTGAGCAGAACAGTGATAAATATGAGAGCTCTGTTCATTACCGTCTATAGCCAAATCTAGTTTTTTGGGTTACATTATTACACCAAGAATACTTAATTTTTTCATAAGCTAACATAACAAGACAAAATTCCTTATAACTTACCTTGAAGCACTTTTACGATTTTTGGACAGTCTGGTAAACACCATTACAATTGTGAGTTTTAAGGTCGCATTTGAGAGTCCAGATGTAAAGGTTGTGACAATTTGCCTTTTATGGATTACAAAAGCACCTCACATGCTCATTGCATCATTTGCTCCCGCATTGATAATCGTCGAGTTATTTGAAAAAATAATCCACGAAAGAGACTCGCTCACCGCATCAACTTAGTCCTAACTTAGTCCTAACGCCTAACATTCTAAAATACTTGCAGCGTTCTTATGCAATTTGGATACGAACAAAAAAGGTTTATATGTGTAGCCCCAGTGGTAAAAAATTATTATTGGGTCTATTTTGATTCTGTGGTATATTTTCCAACTGTCGACCTGTCGATCAATGTTTGCCATTTCATTTTGCATTGACAACCTCCCATTCTAAAGTCCCTGACAACTGATTAACTTTTCGACAGATGACAGAGTTCCCCATAGAAAAACACGCAAATTTAAATGAACCTATTACTTGCCACTTAACATTTTATAGTAGCAATGAATCTAGGCAATTGAACAAGATTCTGCAAAGGTAAGCTGCCAAACAAACACATAGTAGTAGGTACCCTCCCGTACTGTTCTTGCCATTCAAAAGTCGACAATTGTACAAAGTGTGTAAGGGCGCGAAATGTAAATAGCAAAAAACCAGATCCCACCAATAATAAAAAAAACGTAGCTCATTTCACGGTCATGAAAATCTCAGGCAATTCTTCGACCTCTATAAAAATGTCAAAAGGAAAAAATTATCAATAAAATCGCAGCCACACAAAGCTCATTATTATCCTCTCTGTTGACAAGTAATAAAGGAAGAAAATCCCCTCGTGAAAATGGGAGTTTCCTTATCATATTATCAGAGCTTTTAGTTGTGGAGTCAACAAGGGATGACGGAGTCCGGGGTTGGTCCCAAGTGTTTCGCATACGAGCAAAACAGAGCAGAAAGTAAATAAAAACATTTCTACAGGGCGAAATCCTTCTGTTTGCTGATGCCTTCCGAGTCGAATTCTCCGATTCCCTCGGGATTTGACCCTCCAAAAAGTGTAGATGGTAAGAGCTGTACAGTGTACATGCCCTTGAACCCTAAAAATGAAATTACTTTCCTCGCGTGTGATTTTCATATTTTATCTGGGGCAAATAGGCTCAATTTCAACAATTCTTCAGGGTGACATTTTTCATTTGTGCTTTACTGGTTCATTGCTTCCGTAATTGACATACCGGATTCCAGGGGGGAATAAGTATTTTTCATACCCCGACTTTTATATTCATCGATCGTCTACCGATAATTATAAGATAAAGAGAGCTGATTAATTCAAAAATATTGAGAAGCCGATATTCCAGTCTTATCACTCCTTCCCCATTACTCTTCGTTCAATTCAAGGCTGTAAGGCTATGCGGGTTATCCAAAACTCCCGACTACGGAATTCTTTGAGAATTTTATCATCTCCAACGATAACGAATGAGATAGAAATGCCGGATGTGAGTGGATTTCATAATAACCCAAGGATTCCAAACGAGCCATTAGCAATAACTGGAAGGCCACGTCTGCGGGAATATAACCATAAAAGGGCCATAACCGCGCAATAAGAATGATATTACATTCAGGGTGAGGTAAATCGGAGTCCTTATTGTTAAAGTTGGAATTTTATGAAGATATAAATTGCGATGAGGTGTGATTAAAGTGTATCGAGAATTAAGAAGTGTAAACGAAATAAATGTTTTTGAGGGTGGGTGACATCGACAGGGTGGCAAAGTGCGTCCCAGCTGAAGCCATGACAGTTTAAAATAAAGTGTGGTGGAAATTTGATAATGGAAACACTTTGAGCATTAAGCGAAAGCAATAATTTCTCATTGTTTAAATATTTTTTCTTTTGTAGGTTAGTAACGAGATAATCCTTTGGGATTTAGTATGAAGGGGAACTTTTTGAAATTCACAGTGGGTATAGTTGCATCATTCTACAGGAGAAAGGAAAAATATATCAGAAATGAGATACAACTAAACTACACGAGTTCAATGTGATAGCTGTCTTTATAAAAGTCAAATAGAAAAATTCAAAATAAAAAAGTCAAATATAAAAATGTTGGTACAGAATGAGTATTTAGAAGACCACGAGACCACACAATTTTTCAGTCAAAAATGTTACAAAATAATTTGGCTTTGTTAGTCTGGAACCGTATTTTGACCCCATACTTATCCAGTAATCTGGCGAACTGAGCCGAGCAAACCTGGACTCCATTTTCAGAGACTATCGTCCCCGGAACTCCGAACACATGAAATATTTCTGTCTCGATGAATTTGCTTACATGTATATACCTTTCTCATCGGTTTTAGAATCGGGAATTTACATAGAAAAGTGGTCAAGAATTTTTAGTATGCAGACATTTCCTTTCGCTGACCTGGGATATGGACCTAGAAAGTCGACGTACAGTTTTGCCATGGTCTTTCTGTCACAGACTGAGCTCCCATCGGTGGTGTAAGAGTGGTATTGGGGGCCTTGGTTTCTTTACACACGTCACAGGAGCCTAAATAGTTTCTGACATCAACTGTCATTTGTTGCTAGTATAAGTGATGATAGCCTACGCAGTAGGCACAACTTACATTCAGCTACGAAAACAAATCATCACAATTTAAATTAGGTTAGGTTGGGTTAGGTTAGGTTAAGAGTATGGGTGACTAAACTACTAGGAATATACAGACACCGCGACCAGTGTTGATCTATTATGCTGTCCCCTAAAATGATTAGGCAAATCTAGTTAAGGTTTGTCTAGGTAGGGTTTTAAGCGTAAGATAACACATTTTCGTCGATTTTCTGAGAACACCTTGACCTGGTCAGTATGCAAGAAATCTGTAAAATATGAAATAGAGAGAGAAGTTCCTGATAGTATCCTACTTGATAAATCAAACTAAAAAAGAAATTAAATACCTCATGGTATCTCTCAAATATAATCTTAAATGGAATAATCGGATAGGTAAAATAGTCGAAGCCACAAGTAGGCGGCAAGCATCTGGGTGAGAACATATAGGGGCGTAATTCAATAATAAATAGTGGTAAACTGTACTGATTTCTGCTAGTATTTGGCTTACCAACATAAAAATAGACCTGATTCTGATGGTCTATCAAAGAGATCATCATAAAGATCTCCAATGACTATGCCAACGTAGTTGGTTTCTACAGCAAGGCATTAAAAACTTCGTGTCCTCTACTGGATCTTGTTTGTGCTTGAGTAATTCTTTATGTAGTTTGACACATAATCGAACATTGACTTCTTTCAGCGTGAAGAACTTGAGTTCATTTGTATGGTCTTGAATTTATCTCACAGATCTAACAGATAATATTCCTCAACGAAGAAACAATTTAACAGCTAGACAAGACAAAAGCCATTATGCTATCTTCAAATAGCTCTTTGATTTTTAACATCACAAACTTGCGATCATCTTATGCGGAAAGATATAGACTAGTAGCTGAATCGAAATTTAGGATTGGTATTCTCTATTGACTTTAGCTGTACAGAGGTACTTTTTAATTTTTAGAAGTATTCCTTAGATCGACTGGCATTGATTTATTCCTTCTTAATTATTGTCTGCTTTCGTAAGAGAGGCATTGGCATGAAGTTATGAAGAGCTTATTTTTCAGAGAGTTATTGAATTCCTTCAAGTTGTCTTATAGTAAATCAAAATCGCACGGTGAAAACTAAGTAATTTTTAAAACTAATGTAAGAAACAGTATAAAAGCTCACGTCCTCCAAGACGTTTGCAAGTATATATAAAGTACTAATCCGTTTGAAACATTCAAAAATATCCCATCTAAATACCCCAGTGTCCAATATTTTTGGAAACTAATGACTATGAAAGAAGAATTAAAACTTTTTCCTGTCTAACTAATTTGTAGCAAACTTCCTAGACATGACGTCAATTTTGAATCAACAAAAAATGACACCATCTTATAAATCGCTCGTAATAGGTTGGATTATACCGATTATGCTCCAAACTCTGACTCTTGGTTTCTATCAGTTTATAAAAATTACTTAAGCATTTTATTTATTTCCATCGCAGGAAAGTTGATCAAAAATATACTGAGGATTTGGGTTCAAGCAACCTTGGATCTCCTGGGCTCAACCTACTAACTCGACTATTCTCTTTCGATTAAAATGGGCTCCAAAGTTGTATCTCCAACAGTTTAGGAGATACTTGATGCTATCTAGTTCTTTGTGAACTCTAAAGTAAAGTTGTAAGTGCTGCTCATATAGAACTATGGGATACAAAACGTCGATGAAATCATGCAGATACGACTTTGTGGCAAGATCAAACACAGATTTGTATCCAAATTTGGGCGTTTGGCGGTTGAGTAGTATGCCCTTCTACGCATTCAGTCGCAGTAGTTCATGGTGGACGATTTTGAAGGTCATATTTTGGGTGATGAACTTGCTCATATAACTGGGATATACTTTAAGAGATTATAATCATATCCTATTTTAATCGCGGTTGATTAAAATTACAAAGATGTTATACTTAGAGGAGATCTATTCGAAAATACTTCAGATCTTCCAGTTGCAATGGAAATCACAATTGATCGGTTGGCAGTAAAAGCGCCCCAGAGTAAAGTATTTATATTTGCCAATATTACTATTGTCTGCCCGCAAGTTGGAGCTTTAATTGCACTACCATGGCTGTTGGTTGGTGATGAGATATTAAATCTAGTCCACGAGCCGGCTATAAGGCCCAGGAATATGGAAAATTTGAATCAGCCATTACCCGAGCTTATGCCAAATGGCTTTATTATAGTCACTAGCTGCTGCTAGAATTAATTAAGGGTAAGCTTGTGATAGTCCCTTTCACCAGGAAAAGGAGTCTGACGTTCCCAGCTCCTGGGTCCTGAGCTAATTTGATTCGCACTAGAATATTACTAAAAGGCCAAATATTTAGGAATAAGCCTGGATAGTAAGCTTGCCTGGGATCCCTACCTTAAAGTGATAATCAACAAAGCAATGTAGGCATTTGGATCATGCCAACGGCTTTGCATAAAGTGGGCTCACAATCCCCAAAACCACTTTATGGATCTTCCAGCGCAGATGACTAAAGTTTTAATAACAGGTCCTTATCTGGAATACTGATGAATCTACGAAGGTTGGTAAAACAGATGATGGTGCGTCCAGAAGTCGGACTGTCCATTCCGCTTATTCTAATTTTCTGGTTCAAATCTACCTCAGAAAAACCTAATCAAGGTCTGCAATAATAGACAAGCTACGCTTCTGGCTCTATCCTCTGAAGAATTTGAGTCGAAACTAGTCTAGAGTTGCGACATGGTATCAGTTGCTGTCTAAGGACAACAAATTAATATTGCTTTGGGTTCCTTGATACGAAGGATACAATTATTATAAAGTGGCCGATCTAGCTAAAACTGTAGACTCCGGTTTCAACCAGACGGTCGTTTTATCTTAACCGTCGACTCCTTCGTGTCCAGGAGTCGTTTACTAACCCCTACCCAACATTTCACCTACCAAATAACCACTCTAAAGGGAACTGCACAAATGAGAAAACAGGCAACTGGATGACGTGCATAAGTACAACTTATTGAGCTCCTCCTTTTATTTATGCTCCTGGACTTTAACAAATCGTTTAAGAAAAAGATATGTTTTTGACTTGGCCAAAGTTATAATAGTTTTAATAATTGACTTTCGCGCCTCATTTGTTTATAAATTTCGGCAATTGTAGCTACTTGAAATTTCAAATACAATGTTTTTATCACTAATACTCTAATGGAGTTCATTTCTTTTTGTTTGGATGGAATAGACGAATTTTTAAAACCTTTTATTTTCAACGGTTCTAAATTAAATTATTAATACAAGAAACAAATTTTGGTTTTTCAAAAATTCTCCTATCCCATCGATGTATAGGATCGATTCTAAAAATTATGAGTTTGAGTCCCATATGAGATAAAATAAAAATAAGTAAAGTTTGTTTATTTCTTTAAAATACCAAGGTAGTAAGAACTTTGCATTTTTGCGAAAATCGGGAAACGATATCCCGAAGTGCTAAGCGGCAGATACAACTTTGGAAAATTATTTTATGTGACTTAAATTTGGGTAAAGGTTCTATCTGATATAAACAATTTGCCATATGTCGGTTGGCTTTCAACTTATTCGAACGAAAATTTATAGTAAAGTTAATTTCATATGGCACTAAATTTATGCGTAGTATGAATAGAAATGTTGTATTAGAACACAACAACATAAGAAAATAAAACTTTGACGTCGGTCGATTTCCTCAAATTGATGTCTCGATTAATTAGAACCCGGGGGTTCTAAGGTCACGTAATGCTACCTGTTATTACTTGAAAACAATCAAAAGAATTTTTGGGCAGTGATTTTTCGGGAGCCTTACAGGAAAAGAGGTGAGCATATGTCAGCATGCACATACAGAGGGGGAAGTCTGTCTGAACTTCGATACATAAAGTAGCGGGTACCATCGAAATATTTTTGGTAGTAATCATCATTATTGGTAGTAGTTATCATTATCATTATAATCAAAATTTTTCCTCAATATTCAACCATTAGAATAGAAAACTATATCTGCAATTGCACTAGCTCAATACCGAAAACCACTATAGACACTCTAAGATGGGCTGTCGAAAGGCAGATGGATTTGTTCACATATACTCAACAGGAGATGGAAATTGAAATAATGTGCTGCCACACGTTTATGAGATATCAATCTCAGGTAAGTATCTTATTACCATCAATAAAATAACTAAAAAACCCATTCTCAAGCTACACAAGCAGACAACTGGCTGTAATTTGTTAACGATTTAAAGGCTCACTAATAGAACGCGCTCGATGGCCTTTAGCAGACTAACTAAATTCAAGGAGTCATCTGCGTCCCGGTATCTTTCTACTCTAGCGATGTCAAGCAGACAATGGTCGATCATTCGGGTATTCTATGTGAAAGTACAGCTGCAAGCAGTTCACAGGGAAACCAAATCACTGGAACCCTTCTAGCTATAGACAATACATTATATTCACTACCAACAATTCTGTTCCAATACCAAATTTCTCCAGATACTGCAATTCCAATTTGAGAACAAGTGGAAGCCATGAGAAAACTCATTCATGAGCTTGTAGGTTTATAAATAACTCTAGTTGGCTTTAGTTCCCTGCACCGATGATTTCAGGTAGAGTTTTATGATGCCGGCATCGGCCATCAAAACGTTTATAAGACGATGAGAGGTTGTTGGACCAGTAACCAGCTATTCTAACTCAACTACTGCACCAATATGAACCTAGTAACATTGCTTAGATATTCAGTTAAAGGAACATTCTTCCTAATATAGAAAACCCCGATAGGCTGGAATTGGTTTAGTATTTCTAAGCCAACGAAGAGTGCAAACATCACCAAATGGTATCCTAAAGAGCCCTTGCAAAGAAGGAGAATCATTTTAGTGGGGATTGATTTAAATTCAAATACTCCGACACGCTTTGCTGGAAGACTTAAACCACGATAACAAGATTGGCATGGAATCGCATGGAATTGCACTCATTTCGTACTATAAACTGATTTTAACATAAATTTTACATTATCTGTGGGAATTGATCAAAATTTACGTCAATTTGTGGTTACTGCATAGCTGCAGCATCTTACAGACAGAGATTTTGCCTCAAAAGTTCTAAACCGGTGGTATCTATAAACCGAACTACATGAACATGTAAGATGCTAGGAAGACCCGTATATATATATATAATATAACCAGGACGACCACAGTAAAACTGCTTTCATGTATCGAAGTGCAAATCCTGAGAATACCAACTGCTGATTTGGGAAATAAAATTGAAAAGCTCCAGTAATTTATGAAATTTTATTGTGCCGGCGAAGGAGAATGTGCAAAAAAAAAAGTCATGCACGTCCCTGTTCTTACCCAGAGCATATACACAGTTTGTATTAACCTCTTGGAGCGGAATCGATAACTTTCGACCAAATGGAAAGTTCGCATGAAATTCCACAAATTGCCTGATCAAAAGCATTTCAAATGTGAAAACGTGATCTGGTTCACTGATAAGGATAAGGAAACTCGGGTGAGTCCTATCAGAGGCATATCACTGAACATCGAGCAGGAAGATGTAATTTTGATGACTTGTTCACTTTTGCCCAACGAAATGACCATGGTCATCTTCTGTAAGGAACCAAAATAAATATTTTAGCTTGCCTTGCAAAAGGAATAGTTGAGCAGAGCTGGAGCATAGTCGCCATTAAATGGTATTCTTGCGGGATCTAATGGGACAAACTTTAAAGTTACGTGCAAGAAAGGACAACCCGACCAACACCGTGTCCTGAGAAAACTTTAAGTCAAATGATGATATCCCTAGATTGTGTCCGTAAATTAGTGTTTGCCTCTGTTTCTAAGTTTCCAGACAATTTTATCGGCCCCATTTCCCCCGAATTATTTTTCTATGTTCAATCAAGCATGCTTATTCTGATGGATCCTCCTGAAGTTGTCTTTACTCTCGTATAGCACCAATCAATAAGCCATTCAGAGCGGAAAGATAAAATCACGGAAATCAATTCTTGGACTCCAATCTCTCTGCCATGAAGAATTTTTGGTTAATTTATCCAAGGGAAGGAAATCACTGGAGATAAGATGGTGCTCTGGAGGCAATGAATGGGCAAATTTATCATTTTCTGAATATACAAGAGTCAGAGTGGATTTGATCTGCACAGAAATAGTTTGTCTGCTTAAAGTCTTCCATAAATTTTCAAGAGGAAGTGCTGTAATAGAATATTGGACAGACTTTAAAACTATTAAATTTTGGCATATTAATGTATGTGGGTACATCCGTAGTTGTCAGGGATAGGTTACAGGAGCATTAAAGTTTCGTATCTTTCTATAAGGAGGGTTCATTTATTAAAATGTGTATGTACATACTGCATACATATATTTGAGCATAATAATAATTTATTTTTGGACAAGTCCTTTAGTGTTATTTAATGCAAATATAACAGGGTTATAGCATTGATAGCATTAACTTCGTACTTGAACAAACTGTAGAGGAGATTTTATTTACAAAATGCAAGTCGAATTTTGAAAGAAACGAACAATAAGTGTGTACATTAAAAGCTGGATGAAGTTCTCTCATGTGCTATTAATGCACTATGAGATCTATAAATAACGAAAATATTAAATTGACTTTATCCACAGAATAGGGTAGAATTTATTTAGGCCAGTTTATATCAGATAGAATTATCTCAAAAATAACTACGTTAAATAAAGACTGGTTAAACTAGGTAGCAGGATGGGAATAGTAGTATATACCCTGAACCCACGGATGTATCCCAGTGATGTAACTTTTTGTTGACCTCACCAAGTTCCATCGTGGTGGCTTCCAGATAATCAAAGTTTTAATGTTAATTAAAATACAGAGTGCTCATGGTCCAAGCTGTTCAAAAAGATGGAAAGTCAGAAATATTGGTTTTTATGTCCTACAAGAAAAAAAAACAAGTTTCTTACCGTCTTATGAGCCGCAATACAATCTATGTATAGAACTTAATTTTCACCATTGATCAGGAAAAAGCACTGGCATTGTACCTACATATTTTAATTTTATGTTCTGCGGCACATCTATACTTGGAAGCCGAAAGTTTGTTTTGCAAATTATAGTTCAGAACAGAATTCGAGTTTATGGCAAAAATGGCGGGAAAAGAGTTATTTTTGAAGTCCGTCTATCAACTAACAAGCCTGGGCTGTAGATGATACCTTCCTCATACTAGAACGGTTTGTCATTTTAAACTGGAGTACATGTTGAAATGAAGACCGGCCGGTATTATTTGGCTGCCCAATCAACCTGGATGGATTAACACTAAATTCATCCATCTGGTTATAAAACATTTAGTCAATAGAAGCACAGCCAATTCGACGCTGCTAAAATACTGGTGTTGTATTATTATTGGATTTCACCAGCAAAACCTTTTATCGTCTAACTACAGCGTGACATTATACGTGGATTCGGAATATGAAAAAGTATCGGCTCCTTCAGATACATACCAAGTATAATTAATTCATTTAAAATACGGATAATTACACGTTTGATAAAAATATATATTTCGAGAATATAATTCTTACCTGGCACTATGACAAGCAGACCGGCACCGTTAATTGTAGAGCAAATGGAATCAATCAGCGCGCAGTACAGTTTTATTCATAACTCATATACACAACGACTCTACGCTGACCAGAGCCTAATCGAGAAAGCTAAAGGTTTTGATACACAGATTTTTTATCCGGCAAACTGGATTGCATTTATTCAGTTCATTAAGGCAGCTTCGGCACTCAAATATATTGATTTCACGGAAGGAAATGCAGCAGCTCTTATGAATAGCCTAGATCCTATTATTTCTGAACGCTCTATCCTAATGGCCAGTTTCACAGTCGAGTTTAAACCAAGGTTTAGTTTAAACCACCCTCTAAGTTTAAACGTAGTTTAAACCAAATCGGGTTTCACAGTGCATTCTTTTAGTAACGTTGGTAGTACTGATTTAATTGTGTACTAAATTAGTTATCGCCACCATTGTGAAGCAATTTTGTTATCGGAAAAAGTGAACAGATCAGAAATAAGAAATAAAAAATATGTAGTTATATTTGCTAATTTTAAATATGCCAACATTTCAAAAGGATGAAAATTTAGCATAAGTGAAGTTGAGCTATTGCCTTCACTAATGCATAAAAAAAGATATATAATAGAGCGCAAGAAAACGGGGAAGAATAGATTCGAAGACAAAGTGGCAAAGTTCTTTACTTAAACGGAACCTAGCATAAAAATCAACGTCGTCCCACTCATTAAAATAATTTGTCCGATTTCTAATTACGACTGAAAGTCGACAGAGTTGTAAATTTGACTAAAAAAAAACTTCTCATCGCTAGAAATGTCTAAATCTAAATCCATGATGAAATTATTTTCTTGATACAAAAAAAGCAATATTACTGTCAAAAGAAAATTAACTTGAGTTTAAACCGAGGGAGGGCACGGTATAAACCGGGGTTTAAGCCAAACTGTGAAACTCATTCGTCGAGTTTAAACTAAATATTTGGTTTAAACTCAGACTGTGAAACTGGCCATAATTCATATAATCATTCATAATTGCTAATTGCTCAGTGATAACTCAATTCTAGAGTTATCACTCCACACTTCAACCTTGATACTCGTCTCTGTTTTAAATCCATCCCTTTACCGGACTAGTCCTTCACTGGAGATAGTTTGTACACAAATTCCTGGCTTTTCGATATTTTACCAAAATATTACGTATTTGGAACGATAACAACATTGGCGTAACTAAATACAGGCCAAGGTGGCCCCTACACAAGAAATTTTGAAAATTAAAAAAAAAATCGCTAATTCGTACAATCTTAGGGGCCTAATTAAATTGAGTCCGTTCGCATCGGAATCGAAGGAGATTTATCGAGTTCTTTTCTTCAAGAAAGCCTATATATTAAAATTATGAAAAACTGTTCTGAGATTGCTCTGATTCCACTGAATTTTGACAAAGGCGTGATCCATTCATTGAATAAATAAATTTCTGACATTTCATATTATTTGAAAATTAGTTTCGGATTTGAGTTCGCGATATTGTGAAAAGTAATTAATTAAACGTGATGTTTATAAATAGTAGTGTGAAATAAGTGCGGAATATTTCTTTTGTGAACGACATTTTGTGTAATAGAGACTCCGGAGTCTTAAAAAACAGTAATGAAGTGCGCTGTGCTGTGCTGCAGAAACAAGCGGCGTTATTGTCATGGAAAAGCATTCTTCAAGTAAGCTTAATAGCTTTACTAATTAATTATTGTGTTTAAAATAAAATAAAAGTGAAATATTAATAAAAATAAACAGCCATGGCAAAAAATTTAACAATTTTCTAATGCCGGTTTGTTTGTTTACAGTTGATTTGTAATTGCTGCCTAAATTATGTCAGTCATACAAAGGCAACGCCAAGTGCACACAAACACAGCACACTAATACATTTCGCCGAGATGCTTACGTTTTCACCCGATATGCCGTTTCCTTATTAGTTATTTATTCAATGGATCCATTTAAGAAATCATACAGAACTATTTTGACAGTTTGTGCGGTAATTTTTGTTGATTTTTTAATTTTCCGAAAAAAAGGCCTTTTTAAGATTTTTCGATTCCTATCCCAGCGGATTCAATAATAACGCTGATTATCTTTATAAAGAAGGTTAGTATAGAATTAAGAAATTGAATTACATTCTTATTACGTTACATTATGAAATAAAACTATATTAGCAACTCTAGACAATAAATTCTTCGGGAAATAAAGCAAAACACTATAAGTAACTTCGCGCAAACATCAAAACAAGACTTAGGTCCTCATTCCATTTAAGATGCTCAAGGAATCGACGAAAAGTGAGTAAGCTTGCTTTATTATAGGTCTTTTCAGACATTGCTTAGCTCGAATAACTGTTATATATGCGTGATAAAATGGGATATAAACGAACATGACATTAACATTTGAGAGAATATACAAAAATGTATGCTAGCATGCTATGGTACGCAGAACTGTGCGCAAAGCGTGACAAATTTTGTGACAAGTTATTTTTATTTGAAGAGGCCCATTCCTTACTTTTACCACTTAAAATTGTTACTTGGTTTTGTGAGCTCGGCCGGGTGTGAACCAATCTTGTCCGCTATGCGCCAAGTTAAATTCATACAATAAAATAAAAAATATCGGAACTGCACATTTTGAGATATTCAAGGATAACCGAAATATCCATTATCCTTGAAAGCAAATTTGAAGAAAAATGACTTTGATTAATTATTCTCGGAAACCTCAAAGGTTCACAAAATAAATAACGTTTATTTCATGGAGATACGATGATAAATTTCAACTACTAAGCAAAATTTCCCATCGCAACAAAAAAATTACTATTTTCAACATTGCCAACCTTCCTGTAAAATTTCATCAAAATCAAAGAGTCCACTCACAAATTTACACAAAATTGGTCGATTTTCTGTGTAACGGCCTTATACGATTATATATTTCATATACACAAATTTACATACCTAGTAACATTCAGTTTTCTCTTCTTAATTCCATAATTATTAGACTGAATTTTACTAACACTTTCCCAGCCTGCAGACTACAGCCCGCCGCAGAGCTTTCAAACCAAATGAATGCTTTTCAAAAGCACATAGTTCCATCTGACGGTGATGAAATGAATTACAAACGCCAAATTGTATGCAAAGTATGTATATAAAAACAAGACATTTTTGTCATTACCACGGTTAACATAATTGACTTTATTTACTTTATCATTGTACTAAACAATTTGAGTTTTTCAAAATAAACAAAAAAAAGGTTTGATCTTTGTTACAAATTGAACTTTCTTTCCAATAATGTCACAATTACTAGTTTTCTCTCCGTCACTTCCTCTTCCACTTCCAGATCTTCCATACTCAAGCACAAATTTATCAACTTTATGTACCATTATTACGTTATTATGTACCAAACTTTGCAAATTTCATGAATTTGAGACTCTTCTAAAGCTAATTGCATACATATAAAATCCCAAAATCTTTATTTTTGACACGCCATTACCTAAATTTATGCTCTTTCTCAAAATTTGTGAAATTTTGATCATGATAATACGCATATATTTGACACAAAGTCGTATTAACTTTCCGTGTATCTTAATATGTTAGTAATAACCCCCCTTAAGAGTACCTATGCTTCAGGAGAGATTTTCGAATATGGCATAAATGTTGAAAATGAAATAATTAAAAGCAAAGTAGCAGCGCAATAGGCGCTAAGTGAGTTTTCAGAAAAAAGAAAAAACGTAAGCTAAGCCTTATATAAATGAAATTGTTTTAAAATGTGCATCTTACTTAATTTTTCGAAACGAATGCAGATGGTATAAATACTGTGCGTTAGGCAGGGTGTCCCTATCATACCAGTTTCTTGTATAGAAATGGGAGTTTTCTGATTTACTTTCCTTAAAACAGGAGAGAAGGAAAGGAGGGGAAGTGGAAAACAAATGTTTCTGTTGAATGGCATAGCTTTCTTTTATTTTTCATTTAAAATAGTGCAAATGTTGTTTTATTTTTCACATAAACACTACTTCCTATGATTTAAAAAAATTGAAATAGCATCGGATTCTTGGAGTGCTCTGTATTATGAGTGTCGCTTGGGTTCATTGGGATTTGATATGCTTCTACACTATTTCCTCATTTTCCTGTCGACTTCAATAGCTTTATAGCTTCTCCTACTTAGCAGGTTAGCACAATGGGCCGCCTAGGCCTACGTACCTTCGATCTTTCGTACCTCTGCCCCGAAAAAAATCTATTTACACAATAATTTAATAAAGATAGAGATTACTCTATAGGATTTTTTAACGGGTTAAACTTATATTTGTATAAGAAGGAACTTTTTTGGATTCTTCGGTATATAGAAAAAGCTAAAAAATGTTTTTCTTTTTCAGCCCACTGCGCGCGAATATAGGTTCGATTCGTTTCGAATGAATCTGGTTTTTTAAAAAAAACATTTAAGTTTTTTTAATAACATTTTTTTTCTATTTTTCTCAATTTCTTTCATTTCTTTGTTCTATTTTTTCAATTGTTTTTCAAGTCACTCAATTTCACTATTTGGGACCTGTTGATGAGTCAAACCAAGACTTGAAACTTATCACCCAAAATATAATGAGTTCTGTGATGAAATAACAAATTAAAAATATTTTTTAGCTTTTTCTGTATACCGGAGAATCCAAAAAAGTTCCTTCTTGAACAAATACAATAATTTAAATGTCCGACTAATCCAGCACCTACTTAGATATATGTTGATAGATAGTAAAGAGCTAGAAATTGTCGAAGACCAATGCTAATGATACCTTTAATGCCCGGACCTATGTCACTTCGTATGGTTTGAGTTTGAATTACTTTTTTTTTTTTTTTAATTTTTGGCGGAAATTATATTTTAGAATTTAGATTATATTTCATGCGGGGACTTTAAGGAGCTTTATGGTATATTTTAATCTATGCAATTTCATTGGCTCTAGGTATTATATCCAGATGGTATCTTGTAAGGGCTCAGAGCAGTGCATAAAAAATGTCCATGAGCTGGTATACTTCGCAAAAAAATTTTTAATTAAAGCCTATCTATGAAAGTTGGGGTACCCGGCGCACCCCAGACAGAAATCCTAGTTGCGCCAATGGATAACAGGCCATCGGTACCATGTTCTGATATCATAGCTAGTTTGGAAATTTCTTCAAAATCCTCTCTTAACTTGGTGAGATCTTAATCGCGGCTCTCCCCAAGATGATAAGTTACATGCATCCTGTATGCATCTTCTACTTCAAACACAGAACCTCTGCAGAATTCTCAGTGCTGCTGTCGATACTAGAAGCACCAGTAATACACAGTGATATATTTACGGCTATTACCCATAATATATATAATTGTGTTAATCACAGCTATGCCGGCAAATCAGGTGGAGGTTGCTGGACGAAAGGCACTAGTCAGAACACGTCTTCACTTTAGTATATTTCATTTAGTACTGCACTTAGATCTACGCATATTATTGGGATATATCTTATGCAGGTTCAACATCAATTGTTCCTCCATGCCAGTACAAGCTAAAGCTAATTTAGGTTTGTGCCTTGGGTCAATTACTATTCATTACACAGTGGGTTACAACACACAGGTATGGTATTCTCTACATACTGCTGAATTTGGCGTTAACAACATTGAGAGGAGCACTATGACTTACCTTTTACTGGTCTCGCATCTTAATAAAGGCCTTAATGATAGGTGTAATAGATCCAATCGCTTATTTACTTCAGTATTGTAATCATTACTGATACAGGAATGACATTTATTCTAATACGATTTGGGTCTTCTTTTGATACTAAAATAAAAACGACCGACGTTCTTCTCTTCGTGTCTTGTTTGTCAAAAATAGATTATACACTTTGAAGACAATGTTGTTAACGAACAATTATATTATATTGAAGAGATCGCGGTGTCCTACCGTATCCCATCTCACTATTTGTTTTCATATACTCGTAAATATGTATAATTAATTTATTCCACAATAACTCATTCAGCTTATGGGTTTCAAATAATATCATTATTAAAGTCAGCAATGACCCCGAGGTCGTCTGTCGAGTTGGCAGTACCTAATTATTTCCGTTCCAAATTAAATTATGAAGTAAATAAACTATAAAAAAAAACAAAAAAAAAACAAAGATAAAAAAATATGTCAACCCAAATAGAAAAGGCTAATTCAAAAGTGAGGCTAGTTTTACCAAGAGCAGGACTTTGAATTCTTGCAGATTGGACAGATTGCATCAAGTCTTCTTGGTTTTAAAGATTGCAAAGTGAACACACCCATCCTCCGTGCGTCAGGGACGGGCATTCAGCGGGAGCAGTCCACATCTATACATTGGAGTTAACTGAATTTACATTCGGATAAGTCATATCTGAAATAATTTAACTGTACCACACTGTAGTTCTATTTATCGTGCACTTTTTATCATCCTCTAACTAACGCTTTCGCCCATAACCACTTTTCTTTCCTTTCTATAATTTCCATCAGAATTAGTAACAGGTTTTCAATACAACATTATTTAGAAAAACTTTCTATTTTTACGTTTCGAAATCAAGTTATTAAATATAAGAGAAAAAATAACCGCCTCATCCTATTTTTTTTCTTTTGTAACTAAAGTAACGTAACTCACTTCCTAATTGTTCTAAAGAGTTTTGGAAATTTATGGATTCTAAACGTAATTGTGATGCGTACCCGGCATCTTTGAACTTTGGTGGCTCTGAAAGTAACAACTCACGTACGGTTGCAAATTTTTTCTCTGAATTCCATAGTACCGCCTTCTGTGACTCCAATTCCTTTCATTTGACAAGGCTCCCGTCAACTTCCCTTGAAGCTAAGGATCTTATATTTCACGAAGTAATTGTTACTGATCATATTTTTCATTTACCTGATAGTTTTACAATTGGTCTTGATGGTGTTCCCGCTTAATTTCTGAAGAAGTAAGGCTCGTTTTTGTCCCATACTCTGTGCTATCTATTTAATCTGTGATTGTCCTCTGGGTCCTTCACGGTCATGGAAGTACTCTGTGGTTATTCCTCTACATAAGACACAATAAATCGAATGTCTCAAACTACGTCTATTGCCAACTTATGCCATATTGCTAGAAATTTTGAAACCTTGGTCAGTGACGTGCTCCATTTTCACTGTAAACCAATTTTGGGATCTTTCCAGCATGGTTTCCTAAACGGGAAAATCATCCACGACTAATCTGTTAGAGTTTGTTCACTGTTCTTAACCAGCCATTGAGTCCGCTTGTCTGCGTCTTCATGGATTTTAGCAAAGCCTTCGATAAAATTAATCATCGAATTTTAATCCACGAGCTCTTCATTCTTGGTCCCCACCCCTCTTTTCTTCAATGGTTCTCTTCTTATGTCTAACTGTACGCAGCGAGTTATATTTTGCGGAGCACATTCTGCTGAGATAGCTAATACCTCTGCGTTACCTCAAGGTAGTGTTCTTGGCCCATTAATATTTATTATAAACATCTGTTGGTAGTGATGTTAACCTATGAGCCCCAGGGCTTTGGCGGGTTTTCCTTGATGCCTTGTTGCACACGTTAGATGCGTGACGGCCGGTAACAGTTTACTGAGACCTTCCATGTTTTTGAGTAAAAACGACAGCTCTCAATTTAATTCACGATTTATTCACTATTCGAAAACCGACTTATCTTTTTCTACTCGAACTTATTTTATTGTGTCAAAGTTGATATTAAGGTGCACTGTTTTTATGGTTCGTCTGCTGTTGCCGGCTGATGAAATTTGAGAGAGAGTGATGCGAGACATCATCTTCATTATGTTTTGGAAAGTCACGTACGCACAGCCATGGTGCCTGCTAGCGAGCAGAAGTTGGGCGCAATTTGTGATGATGGGTGTGTTCACTACACATCAATGATGTATCTTTTATTTATTTATTTTAGCCAACATATATAAATATAATATGACTTATATATAACGTACCATAGTGTATAAAAGAAAAAATAAATTTGTTTACGGTAAATCATTAAAAAATAAATAATAGCACAAACCCCTTCAAAGAATCAAATTTCTAATTGATCTTGAATCAATATTAAAATCTAATTTATTTGAATATTTGTTATGAATTCTACACATATTACTGAGGGGCTCATAAAATCCATAATTCATTCGATGACTCTTAATGAAAAGAATATCGCGGTACCTTAAAATTCTACCAGGAACATTCAACGAAATTGATTTAAGAATTTCAGGTGAATCTATTAATCCAGTCAAAACTTTATGAATAAAAACACACAATAAGAGCTCGCGCTTCTTATGGGGCGACATCATATTAATTAAAACCCGACGATCAGAATATGGTGGAAGCTCAAACCTATCAATCCACGGAAGGTGACGAAGAGCAAAACGTAGAAACTTTTTTTGTATAGATTCAATCCTATTGATATGTACACTGTAAAAAGGACTCCACACTTGACAGCCGTATTCCAGTATAGACCTCACGAATGAATCATAAAAGGAACGCAATGCGTGCGGGTCATTAAATTCCTTAGCCCAGCGTCTAACAAACTCAAGCATTGAAAAGGCTCTACCAATAATAAAATCAAGATGGCGAGAAAAGTAAGCTTTAAGTCAAAGATAATGCCCAGATCCTTAATGTGTTCTACTACATTTATAGAAACATTGTCTATGTGATACTGGTACGCAAAAGGAGAAAACTTACGGCTAAAGACAATAACATTAAATTTGAGAATATTAAGAAATAAATTATTATGCTAACACCACAAATTTAAAGAACATTCATCATTCTGCAACAGTACACAATCATTCGGTGAAAGAATCTGTTTGAAGGTCTTAACATCGTCAGCATATATTAAAATTTCAGAGAATTTTATCACAGATACAAGATCATTAATAAATAAGACAAACAATAAGGGACCCAGATGGCTTCCCTGTGGAACTCCAGACTGCGTACAAACAACATTTGAAAGCGCGTTTCTGAAGAGCACTTTAAAATTTCAACCACTTAAATAGGATGAGATCCAATCAACCAACAATGGAGAAAAACCTATTTTTAACAGCTTAAACAGCAGTACTCTGTGGAAAAGCTTGTCAAAAGCTTTAGAGAAGTGAGTATAGACACAGTCTCAATGGAAGATGCTAAAAGTGTCAAGTTGGTTGATGTTGATCTACCCTTAATGAAGCCGTGTTGTTTTGAGCTAATTAATGTCTTACATTCGAACTTCAGCAGTTCACAAACTATGCTTTCAAAAAGCTTGGGTATAACAGACAATTTAGCAATAGGTTTATAATTACTAACCAAGTCTCTCTTTCCATTTTTAAAAACAGGAATAACGAATGATAATTTCCAAGCATCAGGAAATAAACCCATTGACAAAGATAAATTAAATAAATAAAGAAGCGGACGCGAAAGACTATCAAAACATTTGTTTGAGAACAATGCTAGGAATACCATCCGGTCCAACAGGACAAGAAGAATCCAACTCATGAACATGCTCATATAACATATGTGCACTAATACACCGAATATTAACATCTAGGCTAGAACAATTAGACATGCAAGACGACAAATAAGAAAAATCATTTGTATTGCCATTGTCAACACTGAAAGATTTGGAGAAATAATCCGCAAAATAATTAGATATAAGAGACGGATCATGACTGGAACTGTTCAAAAAGGACAGGCTGTTGGGATAACCATCGCATTTACGCTTAGCATTAAGAAAGTTCCAAAAACGCTTAGGATCATATTTAATATTATTTTGGACGTTATTTATGTAAGAAGTATACGCCTTTTGAGCCTCCTCCTTAAACTGTTTTCTAAGACAAGAATAATTACGATAATCACTCATAGATTTAGAATTACTATAGATTCCCCACGCCTTATTACGCGCATTACGCAAATTACGTAGACTGTCATCGAACCAATTAGGAATAGAACTATAGTTCTTAGCTTTACGAATAAGTACAGCGTCAAGGAAACATTTAAAAATTAACTTATAAAAAATTAACAAACAAGAATCAACATCTGAAACATTAAACAAGATAGACCAATCAATATTGCTAAGTATCAACTTCAATTTTTCAAAATCTGCTCTAGCAAAATCATAATCTAAAAAATAAGTAGGGGTATCACCATAAACATCGTCGACATAAAGGACGGATGATCAGAAACCTCACACACCAAAGGAGCCAATGAACGAGTAACACAAGCATTGGAGTCATCATTAACAAAAACAAGATCGAAAGTCCTGGCGAACAATATGAATGCCATTAGCTTCCGTAAGCCCACAAGAAGATAGCACATCCAGAGTATCGTATTCCAGCACAGATGTAAACTCTGTTGGAATAAAAGAGCCTTCCTCAAGCGATGGAGTCCAACATATAGAAGGCAAGTTAAAATCGTCAAGAACAACCATACCATCATCCTTGCTTAAACCTAATTCCAAGATACTTTATTTTGCGGACGATGCCAAAATGTTTCGTATTGTTGGTACTAATGATGACAGTGCTCTTTTAAACATTGCGTTAGCCACTTTTCATTAGTGTTCCAATAATTGTCTTCCTTTAAATGTAGATAAATGCACAACTTTAATTATGTACTAGAAATAAGTTCATTATCTAGTCTTGACAAAACCAAAGAACTAGGTGTGATTCTCAAATCATGCTTTTTTTTGAAGATCACTTCGATTACATAATCAGTGAGACCAATTCGATTTTGGAATTTATTAAGAGATGGTCTAAGGAATTTGACGGCCCTTATTTTACTAAACTCTTTTACTGCACCTTCGTCAGGTCGATACTAGAATATGCCATCCCTGTCTGGTCCCCTTACTACGAATTGCAGATTAATTGCAGTGAAGCTGTTCAACAGCAGATTGCTCATATTAACACTACGTGGCCTTCCTTGGAGTAACGCTGGAATTTTACCTGCCTATATAGACCGTTTGAATTTGTTATCCTTGCAGACGCTGGAAACTAGACGTAATATCTCCATAATTTTCTTTATTTCGATATTTTGAAGGTAACAACAAATTTCCCACTTCTGTTAAGCTCAATTGGTATATCAACCCTGACTCGGTCGCTCAAAAGCCACATCTTACTCCATCTTCCTTACCATAGAACCGCCTACGGTGTCAACGAACGTTTAACTGCCATGTCTCTTTAATGAGCATTTCGGCAATATTAATTTGAATTTTTCAGGACTGCAACTGAAAAATCAGCTCATATTGAATAATAGTTAAAAATAAAAAGGTTTTCAATATTTTGCTAGGTCAGATTAATCTGCACCCTACTCTTCTCAGCAAAATCTAACCATTCTTCGTATCAGTATACGCTCTTCTCTATGGCCTTCTGCGCTAAAAAATACGACAGTCTGCTTTCACTCTATGTGCCCCAAGGTTCAAATACGCCACTTTCTAACATGATGTCATAGTGAGGTATTCTTAGGTAACAAAAATATCCTTTTATTGAGAAATCGTTGTAATTTTTCTACCTCTTTATGATGGTTAAAACCACAGAATTATTTATCCATTTGTCATAAAACTGTTGCACGTACTATTGAGAGGCGCTTTTTTCACGTTTAACCGTGTCTTTAAATACTTATGGAAGACACACTCTGATTTATTTATAATAATAATTAGAGATGCACACATGTATCCACAATCACTAGTGCATCGAAGAAACTTTATTCCATATAAGGGAGTGGAATCAAGTTACTATTTGGTGACAGACTAGATCATAGATGGTACAAGTCCTTGATCCTCGCATAGTATACTTCAGTAGAATATACAGGTTGTGAAATGGCTGGTACGTTCTGGAATGAACTACAACATGTTTTAGATTTAGAGCACCCCAAGAGAAAGTGTTAGTTTAACAACAGTTTTGTATACATTTGATCAACCCCTCAACACTGCAGATGCGAAAAATAATGTGAATCACTTGATGTATCTGTGGTTTATTCCGGAAAGGGTATACTCTGCTCTGGTATTGCATGCAATACCTAGTTTCCCGTGCCATCTATGGTATTATCCACAACCCACAATGTGTACTTCACCGTTTACAATTATAATTCTATAATTACTTTGTGTGAATCATTCATGCCCATCATAACATGATTTGTCTCGTTTCGAAAGCTTTTCTTCCATACAATTTACTTTAAATATTAAATATAGCCGTAAGTCGCTGTAAGAAGCTTAAGAAACACTTTAATCTATCCTATAGGTGTAACTGCAGAGCTTAGCGCATTAACGGTACGGCTAGTGGCTTCCACATGCATTACTTTCGGCAAGAAAATAATCTCCAGATAGCAAGATCCTGCATAAACCGCGAATAATTTTTGCCTGCAATTTTCTCCAGCCAAAGAGTGGAAAACAACTCTCTGCGGGTCTATAAACATTCATTTCTATGCAAATAAGCGCCCAGTTCATACTCTCAGTTTTGCCCGAGGAACGATAAAAATTTTTGCAATCATAATCAGTGAAAATTTATGGCAGAGATCTATCCTGCGGGAGCACTTCTGCACAGGATAAAAAACTTTCTGTTTTTTTTTTCATTTTTATTATGGATACGATGCTTAAGCAAATGCTGGAATCTCAGGTTACCAGTAAAATGTTTTTTTTTTTTATTTTGTATAGTTGGAGTTCGTCCCGGACAAGAATTCTCTTTTTTTTTGTTTTGCTCTGCTGCGACTATTGGCTTAAAAGTACAGCAAACAGGACAAGAAGTACATTTCCGGGCATTAGCGAGATTAGTGCAGGCTCCAGACAACGTCATCACAAAGAAAAACTCGAAGTTTTTCTTAAACACCTTTTCTGAAAATGCATCAGCAAGTTTTTGTCAAAGGCAGTTTTCTCCAAAGAAAGTTTGCCAGACTTATTCCAAGAAGCGGACTTTAATTAATTAAAATCGCACTGTTCTTTGTCCCCTCCTTCGCTCCGGTGTGGTGTCAACGCTTGTCAACGGGAAACCAGGAAGTTCTTAGGCAGAGCTATTTCATTATTAAGGAGCAAAGAAATGGTAGGTATAGTCGTTTTGTGGTTCCGGTACCACATTGTCATGAAGCTGTGGGGACTGTGGGGAGCCAGTGGTTAATTAAGTAAATTTCATTTCTTCCACTGTACATTCATTCCTCCATTTCGACAGATGAACTCTGTGGATATGGCTTGCTTGTGTGCAGGCTTTCAGGCTTTAGTTATACGCTAGACCAAGCAAACGGGCCTGTTCCTATTTAAGTGCTATTGACAATTTCTGGTCGAAAATCATATGCCACTTCCGTGGCATGTCACCATCCATTCTGTTCATAGAAATTTGTTGCGGACGAGATGTGTATATCCCGGTTCTCATATTTCCACAGCCCGTATACTATATTTACTATATAGTGTCAGGCAGATTGACTGACGCCAATTGTAGCGTTTCCGTGCTGTTATAGCAGATGCAACAAAAATGCCCGCTATACCACCACGACGACCCCATGTAGTCAATTATCTATACACGACTGCCTTGTTTGGATGGGTGTTCCTGACAGAGTCATGTTCTAGTTTTTCTATATAATTTCAAAGCCTCTATAGAATCAGCGACAACAACAACAACATTAACCTGTAATTATGCTTTTGATAAACGACAAATTTTGTACGAATCTCAAACATTACGCAATTTGCGGCTTAATTATGGGTTATATTGCTGTCCGCGTATTTGATTAATTCGGGCGGCAGCAAAATTATCTTACGCGGTTCTAATGCTATCGCTGTCATAAAATCGGCAACTCAGCTTCAGTGATGCATATAAGCAACACTGACATCACACTGAATCTATGCAGCAACTGAAATTCTGTTTAATTAAAGTAAAACCACTGATTGTGGACTAATTTCATTCATGTATCCCGACCAGGTGATTATACTGGGTAAAAGTATGTCAAATGATGTGTTACGCACTCTTGCTGCGCGCAATCGTTACCCCGGCTAGTGTTGGAGAAAGGGTATGACTTAAACACTTTTTGGGCGCCACGTGGTTATTAAAGTCCTTGAACAACGAGAATAAGATAAGAAAATAGAAAAAGCCTTTTACACTAATAAGAAAAACGTTATAATTCGTAATCTCAAACCAAACAAATCTTAATTCGTAATCTAGCTTAATTGCAAATTAAATTATGTGGCTGTTTAATCGTACAAAACCTTGTGCTACTGCCAACTTGATTGACAACTGAGTTAATCACAAACAAAATATCCGAACTGCCCAACTTCTTCGTTCCTCTTGTAGAACAGAAATTGTGCGCATTCATAAAGTAATTCCGTGCTGCGAAATCATTATTTATCCCCTGTAAAAAAAATGAGTTGATTTTTTTTTAGTTTGAGCACTAGTGCAGCTTCTTATAAGCTACTACGAGTGTAAACTTCTCTCTTGCAAATACTCCACTGAAAGAAACTGAAAACCTGCCACGTGTGGCACAAAAATGAATCTTCAATATGTTCTCACGACACTGATGCTTGCTGCTCTCTGTCAATCAACGTAGAAACTAAAAATTCAAACAACGTTTAAGCACAATCACATGTAGGTGGCGGTAGTGTAGCGGTATTAAAAAGATATCGTTTGGTTGCTCATTTATCACTGACTTTTATTCTCTGAACGATTTTTTGCTCTATAAAAATTAATTACTAAATAAATTATTTTAAGCTAATCTAACAACAAAACTGCAATTCTTTAATTCATTTAAATCTATATCTAAATTAATAATTATGACTTCTGCTCAAATTTCTTACTACTAATAAATAATTCAACTTATGCTTTAATTCTTTATCTTCCT